>JARHVA010000034.1:6737500-6942500 GCA_037957365.1 Torreya grandis
TATGAGATATCATGATTTTTAATTTCATTCTTTAAGAAAGAATTAAAAAAAACCTACACGATGTTGAAATGGGTGTCAAATTTAAGGCCAATCATTTTCATGAACATATTCATGAATATGACACTCCACCACCACCATTGACTACTATTATAGGTTATGCCTCTTGGCATTTATAAAACCACTTAAGTGAAATTTTTATTATTCCATATAGCTCATTAGATTGGACATGTAAATTATTCATATAGTATTATAATATGGTCTTTTGGAAAAATTTATTTTATTAAAACCTTTTTATTAATAGATTTCAAGGGGTTAAGCCCCGTAAGATCGCCCCCGCCCACCCACACTTCATTTCTATTAATTAATATTTTATTAATAAGGGTTCCTTTTATATTATAAGAGACCCATTATATTATTGGAAAGGGATATAAAATATTGGTAAATAGTGGTGGAATTGACATTATTGTCATCTTTTACATATGTTCACTTAATATGCTATGGATTGTAAGAGTCGTTGAATTTCCCCCAGTGTGTAACAATGTCTTCCTTATTTAAGCCAATGTTCACAAAAAAATTATAGAATGGTTTGTAAAGTAATATATCCACCCAAAAAAATAGCTCAAATGAAGGGGCATCAAAAGAGGGTTTAAAAGAGAATTGAGGAAATATTTGAAGATCACCTGCGTATTTATTTGTATCCATTCATTATTGTTTCATCAACTGTTGAAAGACAAAGATCGTGCTACTTAAATGAGCGGTGTGATCTCCAAGAAATAAGGGTGATGTAGATATGCATGAATGAAAGATGGTAGGTTGTCTTCATTAGGTATGGTATGCATGACCTTTTTGAATGCATTTTTGCCAATAGATAAGGTAACAAATATTTGGCTATAAACTATCAAATGAAGCTTTTGTAGCATGTGGCATGCTTTTTATCCACCTATGTCATAGTCAACAATAATATATGAGAATAACTCATTGTATGTAGTTATTGTTGGGATCTTTATTGCAATTGCATATGATATTCTAGTTAGTATATGGTGGTAGCTTCCAAATTTATTTTGAGCCTTTGCTACATAATTTGATATATATTTAGTACAACATGGTAACAAAAAATTGGTTAGCAATCTACATTTGTACACCATATTGAGAGCATGCTTGTGCTTTAGATGTTGACTCTATCATCATTTTATGCTAAGAGGTAATTTTTTTACCCTTCATTGTTCATAAACATGGTTGAAGTTGGTTTTAGTGTCCATGGGCTTTTATATTTGCATTAGAAAGTGGTTTCTTTTCTACATAAACATGTTGACCCACTGCATTTAGTGTGGCATTAAAACTATTAGGTGTGTCCAAGATCCTGATCATAGAATGATGTTCCATAGTTTTGCCTATTGAAGAGTTACATATTGAATAACAAATCCATCACCTTATCCTCAAATTTCTCATTTTATGGTGAGAAATGGACTAAAATAACTTGTTGGACCACAATGTTAGGATTGAAAAACATTTTCAGAAAAAGGTGGTCTCTAAATTTGATCGTATATATGAGACATCATGAAGCAAGAAGAAAAACAAACCTATAGGATGTTGAAATGGGTGTCAAATATAACTCCAATCATTTTTATGAACATATTCATGAATATGCCACTCCACCACCACCATTGACTCCCATTATAGGTTATGCCTCTTGGCATTTATAAAACCACTTAAGTGAAATTTTTATTCTTCAATATAACTCGTTAGCTTGGAAATGTAAAATGTTCATATAGTATTATAATATGGTCTTTTGGCAACATTTATTTTATTAAAACCTTTTTATTAATGGAGGTCAAGGGGTCGAACCCCGTAAGATCCGCCCCCCACCCCCTCCCACCCCACCCCCCCCCTCCCCCCTTCCCACACTTCATTTCTATTATTAAATATTTTATTAATAAGGGGTTTTTTAATATTATTAGAGACCCATTATATTATTGGAAAGGGATATAAAATATTGGTAAATAGGATAAAAAAAAATTTATTAAGAAGGGACACATAATATTTTTATATTTTAAGAGGGTTACACAAGTTTTTGTAGAGTAGTCTATTTTAACAAATTTTACAATGTAACAAGGTGAATTGTTGGTATACTCCAACACCATAAGCTTTATGCCAATGTATTAAATTTTAAGGATCATTGACGTTCACACAATCAATGGGAAACCCCATAGTATAAGATCATATGTTTCAATTCACCAATGTGGTTTCCACATTGTCTGGCAAAGTCTATGAGATTATAGTTGCTTGAATTGACCAATTAGATAGTTATCGAACTGCTACTCCATGTAATAAGGAAAAACATGAATTCCAAATCTATAACAGATCTTACAACATTGAGGTCCTATATGTTTGGATTGGGGACATGGATAGTTGGTTTTAGTACACTTAGATGCTAACACATGATCACATTTTCATTCTATGAGTCGAAACTATTAGGTTTGGCCAAAATCCTAATCGTAGAATGGTGTCCCATAGTTTTTCCAATTGAAGAGTTCCACATTGAATAATAAATCCATCACCTTATCCTCAAATTTATCAAATTATGGTGAGAAATATCCTAAAACAACTTGTTGGAGTACAATGTTGGGATGAAAAGTATATTTTGAAAAAATGATGGGCTCCAAATTTCATCATATGCACAAGATATCATGATTTTTCATTTCCTTGTTCAAGAAAGAATAAAAATAACCCTACATGATGGTGAAATGGACACCAAATTTAAGGTTAGTCATTTTTATGAACATATTCATGAACCTAACAATCCACCATAACCATCAACTACCATTCTAGGTTATTCCTCTTCGTATTTTGAAAAAACTTAAGTGAAATTTTTATTCTTACATACAACTCATTAGCTTTGAATTGTTTAACAATTAACATAGTTTCAAAAAAAAAAAAAAAAATTAGGTTCAAGACAATAAAGACTAGTGAGGTATAATATTATACTCTTACCCCAATCATAAACTAGCTCAGATATGTTAAATATATCCATTTGAAAAATGTGATATATATGTATCAATCTCAAGGTGCCTATCTTGGATTTGTCAAATAGATTTCCTATTCGAGAGTTCAACACAGAGTACAATCTCCATCACCTTATCCTCAGATTTCCCATTTTATGGTGACAAATGTCCTCAAACAACTAGCTGGACCACAATGATGGGATTGAAAAATATTTTCATAAAAAACATGGGCTCAAAATTTTAGCATTTGCACAAGATATCATGATTCTTTTTTATTGCATTCTTTAATAAATAAAAAAAATAACTCTACATGATGGTGAAATGAATGATAGGCCAATAATTTTCATGAACATATTCACAAAAATGACACTCCACCAACACCCTTGATTGCCATTGTAGGTTACGCCTCTTTACGTTAAACAAATACATAAGTGAAAGTTATTATTCCATATAACTGGTAATTAGCTTGTAAATATCTAACATTTAGCATAGTTTCAAAAGGTATAATTTAAATTAGATTTAAGATGTTGAAGACTAAATTAAAAATTAATACAAAGTGGAAGCATCCCACGATCTATCTAGACTAAGTTATCGGTTTCCATGTCCTAGAAAAATAACCTAATCAATGTAAACATAATACTCAATAAATAAAAATTAAATGCTCATATTTGGGATTCCAGTATGTCCACTCACTAATCACTTTATAGCTCTATATGGAATATGATTTCTGAATCCCTTAATTATCTCCTCTCTAAAATGATGTAGAGAGACACCATACAAACGTAAAAGAATTTGACCTAAACAACCAAATTCACTATGTTATCCTTAATTATTTTACATTGGATAGGCATACTCATGTCATTTTTGGCCTTTATAAAGAGTAATATTATTCATAAATTTTATAATTAAGGTAGGGGAAGCTAAGGTAGAAGCCAATTATTTTGGGGCCTCAACATTATCATAATTCCTTTGATAAGTATTGCTAGCCAAATTTCAAGTCATTTAAATAACTTGCAGTATTATAATTGAAAAATCTATAGCTCCTTTACCTTCTCAATCTCAAAATCATTTTTAAAGATTCTATTTATACAAAGTCACTCTTTAAAATCCTTAACCACTACGTAATTCTAGAGCACTTTTTTGCCAATAATTTGACAAATATTTCAAGTTGTATACACCTTTTTAATGTAAGCTTATGTTGCCCACCATATTAAATTTTAGATTATAAAATAGACATGTTTAATTTTCCTATAAGCTCCTATTCAAACTATTCTTTAGTGTAACAAAGCCCATGCTGTCCAATCATGATAGTATTATACATTTTCTATTCAAATTTTACTAATAATCTAGTTAGGTAGTCTCATTTTATATACTATGTGAAAAAATACTTTTGTGAATAATATAAGCAAATCCTCTAATCACCACATGTTGTCTTTATTCATTCATATCCTTCAACCTTTTCTTTCATTTACTTCTCAATATAAAAATCTAAAAATATATATTTAATATACACCATCCATAATAGTGGTTGGATTTACTAGTAGAGGCTAGAAATTTGAGAGCCCACGGATCTTAGTCCATTCCATTCCTCATTTCACTTGAAAGCAAGACAAGACTAAAGATTGAATATGGTTCTTGTACTACTTTTCTTCCTCCTTTGGATTATTTAAATCTCACATTATTTTCTTTCTTATTATTTTTATTAACATGCTCTTCTATCTTTCAATAATTTCCTCTCATTCATTCTCTACGTCATTGGTCTTTTAATCATAACACCTATAATTGGACTAGTGTTACCTGTTATCACTATCAACAGTGTAAAGTTTTCTTGAATCTCTATGGTATGGATTTAGTCTATCCCATATATCCTTCTATTGGAAACCTCTCTTTGCATAAAACCCTTTCTCTGTAGAATAATAACTTCCACAACCAAATTCCACTTCAAATGGGAAGGGTATTTAGCTTAATTTTTTTTATTATCTTAGAAAAACTTGAAGACTAGTTATTTATGCCTTCATTTTTATGAAGATCAAGATATTTTCCATAGGATGAGATGTGTTCAACTACATTTCAATGCTTAATAATTATGGATATATATTAGAATTTAGAGTTGCATGAAATTATCTAGTTCCACTAAATAGTTTTTGAAATGATTCTAACTTGAATTCTTTCTCGATAAAAAATGGAATATGCAAATTTTGAATGTATGGAAATGGAAAGAAGATAGAGGATAAATAAGAAATAAGTATATAATAAATGATGGTAAATTGAGTATATAAATTTATATATAGCAACTAAAAATATCAAGATTGATTTTTTTTATTAATGTAATTTGCTAAACTATTTGCTTGAAATGCCAAAGTATTTTAGAATATTTAATTTTTTATCAAGCCTTTAAGTATAATATATTTACATGTTAATCTTTTTATTTAAAAACATATAATTTAGACTCTTCATATAATGAAATAATAATTTAGATCATCCCACATTCAAACTCTTTCTCATCCATGCCCACCCTCCTAAAACGTCTATTATTTACACGACAGGTCTAGGTAATCTAATTCCTTTGTAATTATTTTCCCACTTTTCATTCTTGGATTCGATCTGTTCATGTTGTGGCATTTTTTATAGGTGCAACGAAGGTGCTACCAATGGTGGAAATTGATCTCAATAAAATTGAGAATAGATCCCTTGAAAACGTGACGGGATTATGGCATAATTGATCAGTTAGTTGTTGTTTTTATTTGTGGGGAAAAGCTATGAGATCTACTCTAATCATAGAACAATCCTAGTCTATAATTGTGTAAAAGTACATGATATTAAGGGGAGATGATAGAGGGAGATGCAAGGAATGTACTCTGTCATGCTATGGAGAAACATGTGGCAAAGATTTTAGTGGTAGGAAACCATGGATATGGATCTATCAAACTATAAAATTTATCATCTTTGCCTTCACATATATATTTTTTTCTTTTCATTCCTTCTGATAGAAAAAACCATGTAGATGTATGATATGGAAACTAGTGGGGATCCTGAATTATGGATTTTGTACATGTCATTTTGTGAAGTGCCAACCACTACTACACCCATGATGTCAAGTGCAATGTCATGACATACGAAATGTATTTTTTTTTTGAAGGAATACTTTCTCATTCTTATTTGGTGATGATTGCAATACGTTGACACATTTATTCTGTAGCTATATAATGCTTCCTCTTTATGCCATGTCTCTGAGGTAAATAGGCGAGACAATATTTTTCATATAAATTATAGGTCCAAGAATATGATGCAATGTGATATGCACATGGGATCACATTGAAAAATTCAGATTTAGATGTTGTATTTGTAATAGGTATCTGGTTTGATTCTTTTTTTACACTATTTTTTAACTGTAGTTATTATATCACTAAAAATTGCATTTCCTAAATTGAAGCTTGGGTTTATTTTTCCTCCTATAAGACTAGTTAGGGGCTCAAGTCTTGTGTAGAGTTGGGGTTGTGATGTTGTGGCAAAACACTATTCATGTAGAATTAATTACTAATGACATGGTAGTACTATTCACTCTAGTGAGGTGTCACAACACTATTCTATATTGTATATGTGGTATGAGATGAAATTATACTAATTTACATGGAACACATGATGGTGGACCAACCTTATCTAAGGAGATGTTTTTCTCTTTTGACCTTTCATATGTGAGTAACTTTTACTATTCACTCAATAGTGAGCACATGTGAAGTGTGGCACAATTTTGCTTGGTGGAGCCTTTGTCATTTTTCATTATTCCTCCCATGAGGAATTGTGGAACATATTTATTGGTATTTACTCCTTATTTCCCTTACCATGATTCTCCCAAGTGGATTTGGGGTATAGATGTTATGTTGACCATTATTCCTTCATGATTCCCCTCCATGAGAAGCATGGGGATTAATGTTTTATTGTCTTCTTTGATTCCTCAAGATTTATTGATATGTTTGTATCCATTCTTGTCTTAGGTATGTGAATTTATAGTAGGCCCAGAGAGAAGATTTTGTAAACCTCCTTGGCATGTGGCCAAATATGTAGAGAGTTGAGAGATAGATTGTTTAAGCTTTTTTAACTGTGAGGATTATTTGATGAATGTAATGAGGATTATGTGATGAATTTATGAGAGGATTTTTGAGATTATTATGATATATTTTTATATATGGATTTTTTAATCCATATATTTGGTTAGAAGCCACATAAAGTGGTATCAAAGCAAGTTATGACTCCTTGGGAGAGATTGTGAAGAGAATTTGAGAGAGCAAGTAAGAATCTTGTGCAAAGGATTCTATTTGATATGTGAATGTGTTTTTTATTTTAGGTACGAAGATGAAGAATTCAAATTATAGTGGTGGATTACCAATAGATAAAGAGTGTGTGAAGTAGCTAAAGACATGGAACATATTATTGGAGTTGTTGATGGAAAAAGATAAAGATTGTGACATGCGGAAGATTTAATGTGGGAGATGATAGAATCCCTGAAGGCAAAGGTGGATTAATTGAGGAAAGAGATATCCATGTGGAAGGATAGAGAATGAAAAAATGGAGAGTTTCATAAGAGAGAGGAGAAAAGAGAAGAGAAGATGAAAGAGAAAATTGCCATAGTATGAGTAAAGAAAAGAATATGGTTGTCTTTAAAGACAACAAGGAGTTGTCATGTGAGCAACATGTGGGAGATTGATTCCTCATGAAGGAGGATGAGATAATTATTGAACTTGATGTGAGAGAAGAGGATTATGATCAGCCCATTATTGAAGACATCCTTGTGGATGATAATGAAGAGAAGATTGATGAAAGTTAAAGCCATGGAAAGTTGCAAGACAGTGAAAGTTGTAGCCATGAAGATTTTAAGAAAGAGCAAATCATCCATGAAGAGATGCATGTTGAATAAAATTGAAGCCATATGGGGTTGAAAAAGAGTGAACAAAATTTTAGACAAGAGGAGCTGCATTTGTAGGAGATGATGGAGGATGTTGTGCAGGAAAATTCACAAGTGGAAGAACATGATGTTGCAGGTATTGAAGAGAAGTTGAAATTTTCTTGTGAAGAAACTTTGGGTGAAGAATATGTGGTGCAGGTTAGTGAACACATGGATATCTTGATATATGTTTAAGTAAATTCACATGAAATTAATTTTATAGATATTATTTTTTATAAAATGAATAATTGGTTTGTGTTGACGTTCTAGCCATAGAGGAGATTTTTATGCAATTATGGGCACAAGATGAGAGTTTGAAAAATGTTGTTGCATCCATGGGAGAGGAGATTCAAGTGAATATGTTTTATGATGTGTAATATGATCCAATAGGTGGTTGGATGATGGTATAATAAATCCAAGTGGGATTTTGGTGGAGGTGGATTGTTAGTGGTGGGCTTAAGCTCACATGGAAGGATAAGATGCATAATAGACCATATTGGTAGAGGAGGTTAGATTTAGATAGGAGGTGTGATCCCATGAGTAGAGTTTGTGGTGGGTGTAATCCCACAATTTTTTTTGTGGATTTGTGTCCATGTATACATCCATTGGTATATGGATGAGGTTTTAGAGGAGGAGGACAATTTTGGGCCAGTACGTAGATGCTGGAAGAGGAGGAGAAAAAAATGAATTATTTTTGGATACACATGTTTTGTTGGAAGGGGACACTATGATGATTATCCCACATGACCAAAAGAGTGGTTCTACTAGTTACCCCATCTATGTGATCAAGAGATCACTTTATTTACCTCAAATGTCTGATGCAAGAGCAGCCAAGGGATCCAACAATCGTGCATGACCCAAAAATAGAGTATTGTGCTTTTCCATTTTTTAGAATAAATAACATGAATAAAATCATGGTAACTCGTAGAAACTTAGTTTGTTTCAATTGGAGGAGAATGATGTGGTGTAAAAACACTATTCATGTAACACTAGATCGGTTATAACAATGCTTTTCATTACTTAACTATGTTGGGGGTAATGTTCATATTGATGATTCTTACATAAATTATAAATACATGATTAGGTATCATATGAATAATTTTTTTAATATATTGTTAACCTTGACACAACTTTTGTATGTGACTGAAGATTCGTATAAGGAATATGAAAGGTTGAAGATGAATAATCATACTAAAGCATATAAAAGTGTGATCAATGTTACATTTTTCTTCTTTGTTAAAGAACATTTTTTTAATTCGTTGTATATTAATATTTTGTAAATTATGTAGGCAATCATAACTGTAAATGAATTTTTAAGGTTTTTTTGAAGTTACATCCATTTACTATGAGCACCCACTGTATAGGTCCTAGATCTAAGGAGAGGAAAAATAGTGGGTGTCATTTTTTATACACTTCTACTGCTAGTAGTTTGTCGATAATTCTTTTTAGTCTAATAATGCTTTGTTTAGTTGTATTAATTTATTACATCTCTTTGTGTAAGGAGTGGTAAATTCCCTAAAATATTGTGTAAATGTATTGAAGAAAGATTGATTGGATGTATAGATGGAGATACCTATTTTGGAGAGTACTTTGTAGAAAAAATGCATGGTTTTGGTGTCTATCAACTTTGCCAATGAACATTGGTATGAGGGTGTATGACATGAGGGAAGAAATCAAGGTATTGGAATGTATATGTTCAGAAATGGTGAAAAATAATTTGGGCACTGGCATTGTGGTGTCTTAGAGACACCTAGTACTCTTAATTGTCAAATAGGAATAACCAAAGGGGGTGAGCCATGCAAAAGTCTTGCATGTAGTCCAAGTATGTTAATTTCAAACAAAGATTAGTTCTAGTGAGCATATGTTGTTGAATTTAATATAGAGCATGAGTTTTTGTAATGATTTATAAGTTAGATTTTTTTTGGGGAAACTAGTATTTTGACTATTCTAAGAGTCAAATATTTTCTTCAACTATTGATTGAGATGTCACTACTAGAAATATTTCAATAAAGAATATATCTTAATTTTTTTTATAACTATAGATATCTTCTATTGCAAATAACTATGGATTTTACTAAAATAAGATTCTTTCATACTTTTATGTAAATATAACATTGATTCCTTTTGCTTTGGATCTCTTAAAACTTTAAAATTCAATATTATCAATGAATTTCCTTTTCAAATTTTATGCATTCTTTTCATACATTTATGCTATACAGTTATTCCACTACCTAATTGTTGATATTTACTCTTATGTAAGGGGCTTTTAAAATGGAGATAGATTTAATAGTTGACATCAATAACCAGTCATAATACTATGAAAATCTAAGCATCATGAGGAGGGTTTAGATTGTGAGCACTCATTTATCAATTACCCATATATATAGGGTAGATAGTTTTTTTTAATAGTTATAGAGGATATTTTCCACTTCAGAGTAAGTGAAGAGTAGCATTAGAACTATAGCTAGTCAAATTAGTGCCATGAGTATAAATGGTTGTCATTTGAGTGTAGTGAAGAGAGTTAGGTTGTGTGGAGAGCAGCCATCCACCTACAATTATATGGTAGATTGTGCCCACTAGACAAAGAGTTATCTTTATTAACAACTACCTACATGAAGGAATAAGTTGGTTGAAGCTTGGTTTAATCCATCCTCAAGGTGATCCTTTTAGTCCTCAGTAGAGTACAAATCCAAAATAATTTGTTGATGTTTCAATCCAAAGTTCATTTATTTTTTCTCTTCTTGTTATTATCTTGCTTTCAACCCTCTTCAGTGAATAAGGGATAAATGGAAGCAACATGCTAAAATTCATGATAACTAATGTAAGTAGATCTCTCATAACAATAGAAACCTTCTCCCCAAATTTGAAGCTCCTATTTTCTTAAATTGAAAATATCATTGAAATTTTTTTTGTAGCATTTAAATATATTTTAGGTGTCTGAGGTATTTTATTTCAAATCCATTCCCTAAATCGGTCTAATAAATTGAGTAAATAATTCTAATGAATATGGGGTATGTTGTTTCTATTAATTAAGGTTAGATTATTTTTATTATCCCAAATTTAAAGAGTTAGGAAGTGGGGAGGACCATTATCCAACAATTTGATTTTAAAGATGCAAGCATAAAATGAGGTGAGATCTTCCACATTTAAAAGGTTGAAATATGTTGTCACATATGAGTAGAGTCTTACTATAAATAAACACATTTTAATTTTTTATATCGATTCTTCTATTTCTCAACCTTCATATTTATTTTTTTGTTAAGTTAGCTCACATTAGCATGCCCAAACTCATTATAGGTAGCTATAAAGAGCTAGAAAGGGGTCCATCATCCAAAAAATTTCTTTGAAAAGTGCAAGTTGAGAATGAGGTTAGAGGTTATATCCTCAGCATTTCAAAGGTTGACCATACCAAACAGGTTGTCATAGATATGCAGAGTGGTGGCATAGAGAAGCACATTTTGAATTTTATACTAATTTAACCCTTAGAATTTCAAAGGTTGATTAGACCAAATAGGTTTTCACAGATGGGTAAAGTGGTGGTGCTTTAAATAAGTACATTTTGAATTTTATGTTGATCTTAACCTTCACAGTATTTTTTGTTAAGTTTAACAAGGAAAAATACATTGTTTTATAATTACACCGTAACCCATTAGATTAACCTTCATAATTTTAGATGTTCCATCTCATAGCTCTTTTAATAATTAAGTTTATACTATATTGCAATGTGTTGGGACTATCGTAAAATGTGATGTAATATTTCTTGTTTTAGATTAGACAAGACAATTGGGTCTTTTTTTAGGGTCATTATTTCATTGTTTAAGTATGTTGACCCTCATCTTGTAGTGTTTTAAACAATTCCTTAAATATAGTTAATATTAAATAGAACAAGTTAATATTGCTCATTTTACTATAACTTGAAATGAAACTGATTATATTGGTTTTACTAAACAAAAATAAGTTCTAAGTGGTGTTGATAGATTGGTCCTAGTTATTTCAAATGATGATATCATCATGATGGGCATGGTCATCATCAAGGTCGTGAGGGTCATGGTGATCATAATGGAAGTGGAATACATTCATTAATCTCTGTATAAGCTTGCAATTGTTTTTCCCTAGTTGTTTGGTCTTACATATGCATGTCTTTTTGCAAGCAAAATGACCATGTTTGGAGGTAATTGATAATTTTGAGATAATTACCACACTAAATTTCTGAAATATTGTGATGCCTTCGATATTCATCTACATTTATGTTGTACTCTAAATTTTGGTTAAAGAAAAATTATTTTAGTTTAATTTTTGATGGTTTATAGCATTTCTTATGCTTGTGTGGAAGTGTTTGAATGTTACTTTAGTTTTTAGAGGATAAATTTTTATAGTTTTATTGAAAGTGCTAGTATAAGATGTGTTTTTCAGATGAGGACTTGGTATGGTAGAGGCATCCTTTCCTATCACTTTGCAATTAAATTCGGGTATACTTGAATCTACGTGTAGTTCAATTCCCTTGATTAAAAATGGAGCCTTTGCTATTAATTTGTAATTAAATAGGAAATACATTCCTTCCTTATTACTTTGGGCATCCTTGAATCACATAGTTCAATTCCCTTGTTTAAAAAGGATCCTTTGCTATCACTTTGCAATTATATTTAAAATATATTGCTTTCTTAATACTTAACGTATCTTTGAATTTGCATGTAATGCAATGGTAGTTTATAATGTTACTGACCATGTTACAAGTAATGGGGGGTTATGGTGTAATTTATGGGATTTATTTTAGTTTATTCAAAAAAAAATTCATTTGGACCTACACACGTATTTATGCTTATCCAATAGTGGCATTTATTTATAAATAATGAAAATAAAATTTAAGTTACATTTTTGGCTTGAATGATGATAATGTTAAATATATAATTTCACTCATTTAATCCCTAGTTTGAGATAATTCATCCATCACAAAACATCAAAGCCTGAAAGCTTCACATATTGCTAAATTGAATAACTCAAAGAAATATACAAAATTGTTTTAGGGGTTAAATTACATAAATGATAATATGAGGTAAGTAACATAGTGTGACATGCTTTCATTCATAAGTAAAATGTTTAATTAGTAGTGTAAAATTATATGATATGAATGGTTCCTTTGCTTTACTTGTACAAATCAAACATTACGAGGAGCATTCATTGTGATCAATAAATACTTTACTTCAAGCTAAATCACAAAATTGTTTTAAAAATTAAAAAACTTAAATACAAGCTAAAGGAATAAAAAAGATAAATCCTTCTTCAATCCATTGAAATTTTTATGAAATTTTAGTCTTCATTACTTGTAATTCCAGATCTAGATAAGAAATTGTTTCTGCCAAACAGAATTCCATTTGAATGAAAGATATTAACAGAACTTATAGAGAATTTAATTTCATCTGAAGTATCTTGGCATCTTTGGAAGCAAATAATTTGGATCAAAATCAAGCATAAAAGCCTCCAAAATGCATCAAAATTCCAATTCCAGTCAATCATCAATGTGTCTCTTATGATATTTTCATTCATTGTTTGCCTTTTATTAGACTACAATACATGTCAAGATAAACAACTGAATAGGTCTTATGCGAGCAACTAAATAGATGCTTATGGTGTGGTATTTGGTTATTAATTTATTTTTACGAGACCATTATGGTTATCAATACAAAGATATATGGTTCACCTTCCCTTTTTATAGAATGGGTATTTTACCTTAAAATTGGAGGGTTTGTTGGGTAGTAATGCTAGTTTGTTTCCATCAAACTTACCACATAACTTACTCCATCATTAATTCCTCATATACTTCTTGATTGTTTTTTTCAAGGGATGAACCATCATCCACATATATACAACACCTTATCCCACTCACTTAAATTTCATGCCCTCCCATCCCTTCCTCTATCTAATTAGCTATATTTTACAATTAGGTTTATTTTTCACAATTTTTATGTTTGAAAATTTAAAACTATATTAAAATATATATTATATAATATAATATTTATGTGTTTTATATAATGTAATGTTTATATATATTTTATATAATTTAATATTTATATATATTTTATAATATATATATAAAATCCATATATATCAGATAATTAATTTGTGATATAAAAAAATACATTATATATTATATAATATTTATATGATAACTAAGATTTAATGTATACATATATTACATTCACTCCTCTTGATATCTATTCCTTTTAATCATTGCACCAACATAGTTATGATCATTAATACATAATATCATATTCTATTGTGAAATCTGTTGTCAAAGAAAACATTTCACTATATACAATAAGGGATCCCCATTTCAAACTTGATAGTGGCCTCACCCAATAATAATCATGCACATGTACCACCCCATCAAGATCCCATCATAACTCTTTTTGCATGTATTCCAATCTCTTTACATAAATAATAAAACATAAATAATAACAAGATGAGGATGAAGAAGAAGATCTAGTGCATGAGCTATTGGATGAGGAAGATGAGGTTATTAAAACCATATCTAAGTTAAGAAAGGAATGCAAGTGAAGGTTTCATGTTTTAACACAACATTTACCCTAAAAGAGTTGATATATTGGTTAATAGAGATTGAAGAATATTTTAATTTTGATAAAGTCGCTGATGAGTGCAAGACAAAGGTTGCACATAAAAAGTTGAATAGGCATACAACTCTATGGTGGAAATATATACAATGTGATCATAATCACAAGGGTAAATACAAAATCACCCATTAGGAAAATATGATTGCGAAATAGAAATCCATGTTTCTATTTGGATATTGTCAGTTGGATTTGTTGAACAAGTTGGAGAATCTACAACAAAATGAGCTGTGTGAAAAGAGTATACAAAGGAATTTTACAAGATCACTATCTAGGGTGGTTATAGTGAGATGGACCAAGAGAAGGTAGATTTATGGATTGCATATTTGAAAATTATTTTCACTACTTTCACATGTTAGAGCTATCGATTGCCCATATATCTATAAATATGTGAAATACCATACCTAATATTGGGTCTTGTGTAATGAGATACATCAAACCTCTGATCATGCTTATAAAATTATTTTCATCAGTTGAATGACTCCCATACTCTATCATTAGATTTTATATACTTACAGTTGGAGTTTTCATGAACTTAGAATCCTAAAGATTGTATTTGTTTAACATGTCTTCGGCATATATGGCTTGACAGATGAATGCATACTCTTTATTTTTATTGATTTCCATGCTAATAAATTACATCATAAGTCAATATTAGTCATCTCAAATTTTGAGTTCATAGCTTCCTTGAAGATGTTAAACATCTTCATAAAGTTTCCTATAAATATCATGTCATCTACATAGAGACAAACATATAACACATTAGAACCAAATGCTTGTATATAAAGAGTTGATTGATTTTGAATTATTACAAAGCCTTTAAATATTGTGTACCAAGATATCAATTCTTGAGTACCAAGATATTGAATCTTGCTTCAGTCCATAAAGAGTCTTATTTAGCTTATATAATCAAAACTCTTTACCTCTAACCTCAAAACCTTGTGGCTACCCCACATATACTTATTATTTAATCACTCCTTTTAGTAATGCGATTTTGAAGAGTTAATTGATAAAATGAGGGATCCTAATTTGACCAAAATCTACTGTACCCAGCTAGCCAATTCCCTACAAACCTTGTTAGGTCAAATTTACTCTATAACAAGCTAAATTGATCGATGGATCTCATATAAGGATACTTGTAAGGCATATTATGATGAAAATTTGTCATCCCTTCAGGTCAAGAATTTGGATATTTCAAAAGCCAACATTTATGCCCTATTCATTGACCCAACCACCAATGCACCATTTCCTGTAATCACTAAACATTTTCTTATCCATCATTGTATACATAACTTCATCATGACCAATTTTTAGGATCGATGTTGGATGGTTTTTGACTATCCACCATGTAAAAACTATGAGGTGTCATTATATTTTTTGAGGAAACTCTACTGTGAGTTTGTCCTCAACCAGATTCCCAATTATTTTGATTTTAATTAGTTTCAAGGCCGAGGAAAAGCTTTGTATAGGATTAATCAAGTTCACATTATGAACCTAATTAACCTATGTAGATCTATATTGAAAAGCCTTTTGATCTTGAGATCCCATCCATGGTTTAGTAGGTCATGGAGATAGACACGCTCCATAATCTTAGTTCAGTCATCGATACACTTTTTTAGCATATCAGTAGGCTTTCATAGATTGATGTTATAGATATGCCATAAGCTACCCAAACCCACCCTTACAGTTCATGTGGAGCTATGTGTATATGACCTTCTGATGATGATGGCATCGATGTTTCAAATGGCTTAAATCATATTCTTATGAGTGATAAGTTTTTTCCATGCACATTTCGTGTGCAAACATCAGTCATGACACAAATGTAGGTATTTTTTATATAAATGTCATGTAAAATTTAAGTTATATTTGCAAAGTTAAAGTTTAAGCTAAGAATTAATTTACATATAAATTTAATATAATATATACGTCATTTTTTATGTCATAGGATGTGATGGTTCCTTCATCATCATAATCGACATTTACAACATTCAATTTGTCACAGTTGTTGTTTTCATACTAGGATCCAACTACTAGGCCATCCATGACTACATCTACCTCTGTTAAGATGACACCATTTACCTATAAAGAAGTTAAAATTGTTTACATATATTTTCTGATCTTTGAATTTTTTAGGACTATAATTGTTTACATATATGTTTTTATCTTTGCATCTAATTTGTGACTTCTCTTCTCAATAATTAATGAAAAAATAACACTTGTATGCAAAAATAAGTTTTTTACGTATATCCCATGTACTAAAGCAAGGGTAAAAAACATGCATTATATTCATTTTCAGTGTTGGCATTTTTATAGAGGTTATGGAATGCATTTACTCTATCATTTAAGTATATATCTAACAAGTAGTGTTATTTTTACTTGAACGTCACCCAAGTGACTATGGGCATATCTAAATTCACAATTATTTCTTGATAGTCCTAACATAAGGATGATTCATTTAAAATTTATAAAATAAATAGAATGTCCATATTATTTATTGAAAAATATATTATCCCAAAGCACCTTTTAATACCTATTATCCAAGCGTTAGCTTCCCTAACAAAACTTCATCCATTGAATTTAAAACCATTTTCACTTTATTTAGTTTTTGGATAATTCCATCCAAGCTTTGATGTGTGTCACCATTGTCATGAGCTCCCCTAATGGATTATATTCCATGTAATATATTGGTATCTCTCTCTTGTTAAACATTATGTTCATCATCACACCTATGGAATGCTTTTATCCTATTCCATAAGATAGATATAGTGGTGTGACCCTAAGGTCCTATTGGAGGCATTTGTACCCATCTAGAGGTTGTGCCTAGGGGTCCTACTCCTACTCCTATGATATTATCCCAATGTTGATGAGTGACATAGGGGATACAATTTCTCTAATTTTGTGTCTCATACTTATACGTACGTCGGTGATGCACCTTCCACTATTTTTTGGATAGATAGAGCCTAAACTCCCCTAGCCCTAACAATATCATTGAGAGTCTTCTCCTGAGACTCTAAACCAGCCACATTTTCCTCTAGGATAACTATCTCTTTCTTTTTATGAGGGAACTTCACATATGTATGATAAGTAGGGAGAAGAACATATGTATTCTTTTGTATTCGTACAAGTAGAACCACATCCACCAAAATATTATCGAGGCTCAAATAATGATCACCTAAAAAATACTAACCAAAGTTTCTTTGATCATGCTCCACCACTAATTGATTCACTCTAAAACCATATAACAAGAGAAGACATTATATTTCCAATAAAATAAATAAATAATAATTGAGTAATATATTAAAAGGTAACACAAAAAGTAGCTACAAATAAACCAACCCACTACTTTACTTGGGTAACTTAATGTTAGTCTAGGTATAATTCCTAAATGGACCTCATCTTAGCATTCTCCTCTTATCATATTGGTTCCTCTCTAACAAGTGTACTATCACCCTTGTTTCCCCCTAAACTTCATTTCCTCACCCTCTATCATATGTTTATTTCTACATCTAAATATATACATATTATGGTGGTGGTTGTACTTAATGTTGGCATCCTACCATAATTTCAACCTACATAGGATATTTTTCTAAATTTACTCCTCCAATTAGTACTCTCCCATTTTTGCCTGTGATGGTAGTAGAATGCCACTTCATTCACAAACTATCCTAAAATACCCTAATATAGTAAATCTACCAATTATATCATTGTCTGTGTGTCCACCACTCATGGAAAGTCTCTTAGTACTTAAAACATATGTTATTTGCATCAAAATCACCAAATTATTACATCCAATTAACAACCTTACCTCTATCACAATACTCTATCAAGGTCATAACCCTAAATTTGGATGACAAGCCTAGTACCCTAATCAAAACCTAGAAGTGATAGTCCACTCTCAAGGGACATATGGGAAAATTAAACTATTTTATGACACATCCTAGTTAGTTAATAGGTTGTAAACAAATCTACTTGATGGGACAACAATCCCACCTACACAATCTAGAGTATCCTTATTATATATAGTGTGACCAAATAATTAGTCATTAATTTCTCTATAATCCTAGGAAGCTAATTAAACTTCATCACTCTACTCCATCAAATGTGTGAACCTTTAGAACACAATTTAAAATATCCTTTAATACTATACTAATATTGAAAATTCATCCAAAAGGAAGTAGTTACGAGGGTCCTACTTGAGATAAACATGTATTTTTAGACAAATAATAAATTAACAGCCAATATAGTCCAACATGTAATATAATATAAATTGAATATCATGACCCAAGTATATTTATATTTATTAATAGAGAAAAAAATAGTATATATTATATATTCCCTTTCACTTTAATCTTCTAATTTTTGTTTTGGTACAAGGATGTTGCTCTAACACTTGAATAGATGGCTTATCAATTTAAATCTAAGTGTATTTTCACGTGCATGATTATCTTCTTCTTTCCTATAATGTGTCATTATGTTAATTTTATATATATATATATATATATATATATATATATATATATATATATATATATATATAGAAACCAAAACAATCAATAGAAGCACTTGTGTGTGTGTGTGTGTACACACACACACACACACAAGTGCTTCTATTGATTGTTTTGATTTCAACATATAAAATTTTATGTGCTTTATTTAAAACTAAGTGAGACCTTATTTACATGAACAAATGATGGCTGGAGTATACAATACTCCCTCTCTATGAGCTGAGACAAACATAGACATTTATGCTACAATGTCATCTGCATAGGCACTGACATAGGTATATATTAGTTCTTGTAATTTTTGAATTGTAAAAATAGACTTGTTTTAATAATTTTAGTACATTTACTTGGGGTAAATATAACTTATGTAAATATATTGTGTATGTAGGGTTGTTCTATGATAACTAATAGTCTAAGTTAGATGGTGATTGGTATAACTTGTCATGTTCCTTCTATATTTAAGATGCCTATTCAAACAGTTGAGCCTGCCATTGACTTGATTGAGTATGAAAAATAGATTGAGCAAGATTATGAGCTTGTAGTAAGTGCACATATTTAAATGATTTTTTATTATAGTTTAAAATTAATTTCTTAACAATTATTTGAATGTATTTTATGTTAATTTTTTAATAATTATTATATTTGAACATGACTAGTTTCAAGCTAGCTATGCACATAGGACCCAAAATTAGACCTTGGAGTAATCCAAGGCATTAGAGTGGTCTCCATCTACTAGCAAGGTATCCTAGGGAGAGTCTTCTTCAAGGAAGGCAAAGAGAGGGAGGCTATTTGATGAATAGGATGGCTTACACATTACATGTAGTTTTTTGTATGCCTATATGGAAATTGATACATTTTTGACATTGTATATGTCCATATGAAATTTAACCAACATTAGATACTATTTTGGTAGATGTAATCTTTTGTATGCTTATCATGACAATCTACGTATTATTGACATTGGCCACGTATGTGCCTATATTATATGCCTATCATGGAAATCTATCTAATTTATATTTAGTTTTTATTTCATTGTATGTTATTGTATAGTGTTGTTTTGATATTCCAAATTATTATCTATAGGATCTCATATTTAATGTTGTATGTGCACAAATGAGGACTATAAAATTATTCTTTTCAATGCTTTAAATATCAGATCTTCTTTTTTAAATTAAAGTTTTTATTTCATTGTGTAGTGGAAATGACTAATGAAACTCTTATCACTGAGGCTTAATGGCCTTATTCTCTAAATCATTTCATACATTCCATTCACAAACATCCTCTCACTTTTTCACTATCTTCTCACTAGGAAATCCTCTTAGGTTTCAAACTTACCAAAACTTGATATAAGTCTTACGAAGTCAGTCTTTTATTATAGATGTTCTTAAATTGTAAAATCACACCTGTCTTAACCTATTACAATATCTCAAACACACTTCAACATTCAATTCCATATATAGGGAAAAACAAGGCATCCTACACAATAAGGCACCATGTAGGCCTGTGACAGCAACATGGAGTATAAGTTCAATTTCAAACCTCTCATGCATCTTATAAGATATTTAAAACCTCCTTTGCTGATGGCACCATATTCCAAGTCCATATCTATTCAATGGCATACTTGAAAAGATTAAGAAATAACTCTTACTTCCCTTTGCAATGTGACTGTTAACCCAAAATAGGTTATAGACAGGGTTTCTTTATTCTAGAGGTCAATAGGTCAATGTATCTCCTCATGGATATATTATTTTCATTTTGCAATCCAACACAATTACTGCAATTTCCATTTAAACATGAATTTTTGTAAAATAATTGCCCATCCGATCTTTTATAGTAGATAGTTGGAATAAATTCCCTAGCTGATTTTGGTTGCAATTCAATGCCAGACTCTTGCAAAATGTTAGTATGCAAAGTATAATTAATATGGTAAAAAACATCATAGTGCATTGAAAATTCAACATGTTTCCTACAATAAGTGGTGCATGTGTGATTTATTTTAACATAAAAAGGTTTTGCTATCTCAAAATATCTTGGACAAATAGAATTTTGTGAATGTTTTTCTAAAAATTTAGAGTATAATTGTGTTTGAGTCATATCTAATAATTTTTTTAGATGCGGTTCACGATTACAAGAACTAACTCTTCTTTTCACAACACTTCTTGCATTGGGTGAAACACTTTTATTGTCTTTCCAAAATTGAGCATGTAACTCTTTGAGAGTATTAGATAGAGCCTTGTCCTCTTTTGAAAGTCTACCCAAGAATGCCCAGAGATCATTGGTATTAAGTTTATTATGTCTTTCATGTCTTTCAATTGATTTAATTATTATTTTTCTATTTATATTAAGTGTTCATCTTGTTTTTTAAACCATTCCTTTTTTCCCTATTTTTTCACTTACTACACAAGTTGTAAGTATACGTCAAACCTCATTACAATATTTGATGCATGATTTTAGGCCTCTAGTATTATATGCATCATGTAGATATTCAACAATTTAATCATTTTCATCATCCGTGTTAGATGTTATTAATCCTAATGTGTACATTATAGGTCTCATCTTAATCAATTTGATCAATGAAACAAATAATTGGCATCTTTGACTATCATACTCCAAATTATGAAAGAAAGTATCCCAAATTTGTTGAGCCAGTCTTATTGAATGGTGATCAAACATTTTATTATGCATTATTTTTAAAATATTTTCATCAACTTCAATTAAGTACTTGTGTTTTCTATGCATAATTTTTTGAGGTGCTGGTAATGGTGGAATTTGTTGAGAGGGTGTTTCAAAACCATTATTACTTTTATTATTTAGAGGTGGGATGACACTAAATTCTTCATTGTTAATTTATTCATTATATGTTTCCATAAAATTTTCTTGATGTTTAATTTCATCATTATTTTTTTCCATCAAGTTTTATTCATTCATGGGGGGTTAAGCATCATACATAGACTCATCATCAACAAAACAAAAAACATGGAACTTTGAATGTTAACTTCCAATATTACCTAATTCATTATTTTCAATTTCATTATTATTCATTTCATTATGGTCAATTTCATTATTATTAATTTCATTATGGTTAATTTCAACATTATTTAATTGATTATAGTCAATTTCATCATTTCTTAATTCACTATCATCAATTGGATCATTATCTATGCCATTTGATTCATCAGGATTAGGGTTTGTACCTTGTTTACCATGAATTTTTTACATTTGTAGCTTGTGTTTCTCTCTTAAATATTATAATTCCGCTAGTGTTTTGTTCTTCAACAAATTCTTCTTCATCTTCAAACATGATCTGAAACCCATCAAAATGGATAATTCACAGCTTTTCAAAGGTTAGGTCAAGTACACAAAAGTACATAGAGAATGTTTATGGGGACAAAAGTCTCAATTTGGGCTAAAAATAGTCATTGATAAGTGAGCCTAATATAGAATAATATTAACATGTTTGTGTTATTACATAACATGATCATGTTATGTTTTATAAAAGTTCCCAACCCATCTAACCCATTGAGAAGTTTATATTAATAATAACATGATCACATTATTATCGATATAAGCTTTGGGTTAGCAATTGGCAATGAGGACCAAGTGTTGCCTATGTTAAGAATAATGCAATCACATTATTAAATAATGTGATCACATTATTAAATAACATGATTGGGTTATTGAATAACATGATCACACTTTTAAATAATATGATCACATTATACTTAATATAGATAAGGGATTATGGATTGGGGATTAAGGCATTAGTGCATAGGATTTATGGATTAGGGATTAGGGATTGAAATTTATGTTTTAGGGATTAGGGATTACAATTGATGTTTTAGCAATTGGGTATTACAATTAAGGTCCAAAGATAAGGTGCATAACTACTGGGACCTTTCCCATAAAATGGCTTGGATTTATGGATACTCACATTGCTCCCTCTGTTAAAGCCCATGTTTTTTTTTGACATTGTGATGGAAGGGAAATGACTCCCCAAAATTTCAAATGACATGTGCATTTAATAAAATAGTAGGTTGTACACTTTTATGACATACGTGGCATGAAAATGTTTTTGGACACATTTCCCAAAGTACATTAATTGCCATATCACTTACAGTTTCAATTTGTTAAGTGGTTGGCCAATATGTTTCACAAAGTGAATTAAATAACATATTAATTCTTAAGTCATTTGTTTTCTTCTCCTAATATTTGGAGAAAAAATCTCTTAGCACGTGGAATCCCCAATAATAATATTAAGTCATTAATAATAAAATGTGTTTTTGGGTATTATACCCTGGATCTCATCATGTAGATTGAGTGAATTAGTCAAATGGGGTAGTACAACATTCGATTTAGGCCAAACTGAGCTCTATGAACTTAATTATTAGTCTATAAATGATGTTAATTCAAGGCTAAAATGATTGGTTCAAGGTTTTAAGATTTTATATTTATGGTTTAGATTTTAGGGTTTAGGATCTTTAGGGATAAGGGCTTAGGGTATAGGTTTTAAGGTATATTTATATAATTATGTAGGCAATTGGGGTAAATTTGGGAGCCTTGAACCTATATCTGTGATTATAGAATGTGAATTTGGGATCAGTTATCCCCCACATGATCACATATTAAACCTATAAAGTTAATTATGGTAATGAGTGATGTAATTTTAACCAAGTTCATCCCTATGAACCTAATTCTTACTACATATATATAAAGGATGTTAATTGGGGACAAAATTATTAGTTTAGGGTTTAGGGTCTATAATTTAAAGGGTTTAGGGTTTAGGGATTTTATGGATTATGGTTTAATGTAAATGGTATATGGTTTAGGATTAATTTTAAATGGTATAGGGTAACTTAGGGTTTAAGATATTAGATATAGGGTCCAATCACTAAGGTAATTGAATAACATTTGAGCTATTTGTGACACCTATCTATGACTTGATTACCTTCATGTTTGCATTTTTTGATAAAATTGGGGTCAATTATGCCTTGTATATGTTTCATACATGTTATACAATTGATTGAGCCATAATTTTGGTTTAGGGGCTTAATTCTTACTAGATCATGCATGAAATTGCACAAATTGACTCAGTGGATTAATTCATGATAGAAGATCAATTTTTTGATTTTGACCCAAATCATATCTTGATATTGAAGGGGTTCAAATTGGCCTCAAATGCATCCTTGAATAAAAGAATTGACTAGCTCCTCTTCTTTTATTAATTGCATTGAAGGGGATTAAAATAGCCCTAATTTATGGAATAGATACACAACTAGATTGGTACTCCAAAGGCTTTAATCATAGGTTTAAAAAGTAAATTTTATGACATCTCATGATACAATCAATTATATCATAAGGTATGTATTTTTGAGGCATGTAGTGGGAATTAGGTCATAGGTATTACAATTTATGTTTTAGGGATTAGAGGTTAGGGCATAAGGTTTAGGTTTAAAGACTTGTATATTAGTGTCTAATCACTAGATATGCCATGTGATCAAACTAAATTCCTACTACAAAGGATGTTAATTGGAAGTAAATTAAAGTTGGTAAATAAGAAAAGTAAATGGTTTACAATTTAGGGTATAGTGTTTAAGGTTTATGGTTTATGACTTCTAGGTTTTAATGTGTATACATGATTTAGGGTGCATAGGGTCAATCACAAAGATAATTGAGGATAATTTGAATCACTTGGACCCATTTTTGACTATAGATTGTGTTTTTGGGTTGTCATTATACCATGGATGTCATCACTTAAATTGAGTGAATTAGTCAAATGGGGTAATCAATAATGTGATTTAGGCCAAACTAAGCCCTGTGAACTTAATTCTTAGTCTAAATGATGCTAATTTGGGCTAAAATGATTGGTTCAAGGTTTAAAGAGTTTATATTTATGGTTTAGAGTTTAGGGATTAGGAACTTCAGGGATTAAGTCTTAGGGTATAGGTTTTAGGGTGTATAAGGTACAATCATGATGGTGATTTGGGAAAATCTTAGATATTTGAGTAAATAATGTGAATTTGGGATAAATTATCCACCACATCATCATAGATTGAGACTATGAAGTCAATTATGGTAACGACTGATGCAATTTTAACCAAGTTCATCCCTATGAACCTAATTCTTAATATATATAAAAGATGTTAACTAGGGATAAATTGATCCTAGGGGTCTATTGCACCTCAATATAAGTAGTTTAATCCATATGACATCAATTGGGGATCCAAGTGCTCACCATATTAAAAAAATAAGTATTTTTTCAATTTGATATGCAATTCAGTCCAAAGGAGTAGTGTGCAATGAATTACATTCAAATAGAATGGAAATTGGGGATTACTTGGCCATGATTTCATACCATATTAAACCAATCAAGTATTTGGTTCCATATGATACATAATTATGTCCAATAAAGTCTTGCCCAAGGAATTGCACATCAACATAATTTTAATTAGGGCCCTAATTGTGCACCTTATTTAAATAATTGAGTGTTTGATTGAATTTAATATGAAATTAGGACCAATAGAACCCTCTTTAAGGACATAAATCCATTTAAGTTGTTGACTGAAAGAATATTTGGTTCAATATGATATATGAAATTTAGTCTAAACAAGCCTCGTGTAAGAAATTTCATCCTTCTATTATGAACAAGGGGCTCTTTTGGTCCCAAATACATAACATATTGAATCAACCAAGTATTTATTTTAGTTGAATATGCAATTATGGCCAACCAAGGATCATTTAAGTAACTAAATACATCTAATATCAATTATAGTGTTGTTGGCCTCGACTGTAAATTATATCTAGCTAATCATGTATTTGGTTTTATTTTATACATAATTGGGGTCAATTGAGCCCCATGAAAGTAATTTTGTCCATACAATGTTCCATTTGGGTTCTATTATGCCTGATTGTACACCATATTGAACCAATTGAGTATTTAGGTTCAATATGATATGCAATTGAGGCCACTCTATCCCTAAGCAAGGAATTACATCCATCTAATGTTATTTGGGGCTCTAGTTAGACCATGTTAAATCAATTGATAATTTTCTCAATACTATACACAATTAAGGACAACCAAGTTATATTTAATTAACTAATTACACCTAGAATATTAATCGAAACATTTTTCATTCCATACAATGAATTGTGTCCATATAATGTCCATTGTGAATATTTTTCCCTAATTGCACATCATATTTAACCAATCAAGTATTTTCTTTAGTATAATCTATAATTAAGATTTATTGGTCCTTGTGCAAGGAATTTCTTCAATATAATGTCAGTTAAGGATTTGATATCACACATATTAAACTGATTAATTATTTATTTCAATCTAATACACAATCGTGGTTAAATGAGCCTTGAGAAAGGAATTATGTCCATATGATGTCAATTATATCTCTAGTTACACACTATATTATAAAAAACCAAGTATTTAGTTTAGGTTGATATGTAATTGGGGAAAACCAGGCTCCATCCAATGAAATATGTCTATCTAATGTCAATTTTGGATCTATTGGCCTGATTGCACACCATATTGGGATCAAAGGAACAATAGACTAATTCATAGGTTAATACATATCCAATTATCATTTAATACTATCAATTCTTGAAAACAACATTGGTCCCAAGCAATAATATTAGTGTAAAACCAATATTTGATCTTAAAAATACTTGGCATAATGGTTCCTATTCAGGTTTTAGGATATTAAGAATATGTAACACGATCATGTTATTAATGCAATCATGTTATTAAAACTGTGATTGTGTTAATATCATAGTTAATAATGTAATCATAGTATTTGAATTTGAAATCAATACTCATGCCTTTTAGCTTTAGAATGGCTCGTATTCCTAAGCCAAATGCTTGGACTATTAATGTACGGTCGTGTTTTGAAAGGTATGCAAATAAAAAGCAAATTTCAACTTTGATTGCCAAATACACTAAGAATTTCAACATGAAAATTTAAAAAATTGATACTATCATGAGAGCATGATCCCCTATTTCCAAAAATATGATTTTTATAATTTTTGGACTAATTTAAGGTTTCAAACTATATTTGTTTCTAACTATGCCTTTTTTAGGCCACTACATGCTGCAAACATACATGCCTATACATGTTCATGTAATTTATCTTTCGTTGATCCAAGTGAAAAACAAATTATATGGTGACATACTTGGCCTAATTCTATACACATTAAAAAAAATTGATTTTCAATTTTTTTGAGGTAGTTAGGTGTGTCTCATGGACAATTATCCATTTATTTGTCAGTTTTAGGATCTATTTACTTGCAAAGTTCATGAAAAAAAGTATTCATTAAAAATTACAAAAAAATATAGGTGACATGCTAGAATATTTTATCTAAATTTTACTCAAAGGGTTTCAAATAATATTAAATGCTACTCAAAAAATGGTGCATGCCATGGCCATCTATCTACTATGTTTTCTGAAAAAATAGGAGTTCCTCTCAAAATTTTAGATGTTTGACCTAGTTATAATTAACAATATTTAAAAAAAAATTAATATTTTGAAAACTAGACTCAAAATTCTAAATTTCATGTTTTTACAACATTTTTAAATTTAGAGTGTAAATATCTTAAATTATTTATAAGAATTCAAATTTATGAAATTTTAGAAAAATCATGTCCATGAGTAGGCCATTTTTTGTCCCCCAACTTTGTAAACTTACCCTTTTTTTAACTTTGAATCTTGCTTCTCTATATCTACCCAATTTTCCAATGTAAAATCAATTGGATTAGTTGAAAAAAACACAAAGATGATTAAAATGGTGACTTATTAGTTGATATGTGTACTTCTATGTTGTATGAGCATTTAATGTACACCAAAGACTCATCCCAATTTCTTAGACACTAATTTTTATGACCTCTTATCAGCTGAACAAAATTCCTATTGACCACTTCTATTTATCCATTTGTTTGAGGATGGAAACCAGTTTATAATTGTATCTTAGTATCCATATTTCCTCATAGTTTTTCCTGGAGTCCCTATATGATACAATAGACTTATGTAACAACAAATTCACCCAAACATTAGAACATAAGAATTTAACTGCTTGATGCCTATTCATTATTTTCTTAAGTGCAATTAAAATACACATTTTTATAAATCTATCTAAAAGAACATATAGATTATCTATGTACATGTTTGGACATAGGTAATCCACCATAAAATCCATGAAAATGCTTTATCATCAGGGAAAATTTTAATAAATCCACTTGAAAAAATTATATAATGGGTGGAAAATTTGTCTAGACAAAGATTTTCTAGTCTAGAGAATATTTATGGAATGGATTTAATGTTGATTTGACAAAAACATTTTTTTTAGAATTTTATATAGATGAAATGGTGAATCTACAATAAAATTTATAATTTATTCAAAAATGGTGAACATATTATTGAAAATAAATGGAGGTTGTAGTAAATAAAATGGAAGTTCATGTAATGATAAATATTTACAAGAGTGTTGCTTAAATAAATGAAGAAATTATTCAATTATTAAGGGAATAAATTGAAATTTTTATTAGGTTCAAATATGTGGGAACTAAGTTCCTCATATTATGTGAGATCATTGTAAATGTTGAGGGATGAGATCAAGATAATAACATCCACCATTAATATCCTTATGTAATTTGATTGTAATGTAAATAATATAATCAAAATTATGTCATTTCACATTTATTTCCATATCTTTATTAAAATTAAATGAGATTCAAAAAAACTAAACAAGACTTATAAAAACTAAATGAATATGGCTAGACTATAGTTTGTCCAACTGTCTTGCTATTGAATGGCTTAAAATTCAAAATAAATGTTATAACATAAGGCATTTTAAAAAATTTAAATATTCGGTTATTAAGGGATTACAATCCATGATAACCCTATGTGATTTCACTACTAAGGGACTGATGGATTCAAGGAAACATATTTGGTTGAACTAGGAATTATATAATCATAGTTAAGTTATGCCACATTTATTTCCTTACATTTTGAATTTATCTATTGGGGATGCTATAAATTCACTTTCTACTTTTTCTTTTAATCATCGATATTGCTTCTTAATACACTATTCTTTGGGGTTCTATGTATTTGAGTTATGGCCAGTGAGTTGATTTCAATGTCTCCCTATTTTTCTTTATAGAGAAGAAAGAGATGCTACCTTTCAATCTCCTATCTTTGACACTAAGATTAAAAACATTTTCTAAACTTAATCAATGGATGTTGTGAGGGTGATATAATATATTCTCGACATTGATTATTTTGAAATGGATATAAGAGGCAAGGTGTTTTAACCTATTTTTGATTAAAAACATAATAAATTATACTTATAATTATAGGTGTAAAATAATAAAATATCATAATGTTAAAGATGTACAATAATTAACAAGTTTGAATTTAATAAATGTTAAATATAAAAATTTGATAAATTAGGAATGTACTTGAAAGAAAACAACTTATCTCAAAATAGGATTTGAACTAACTGTTCTGACTGAAAATCAGTAAAGGAGATATCTATGCATACTCAAGATTTAGAAAAAAATCAAAAAACTACTTTTGGATAAGTTTGTTCTAAGTGGACTGTAGCACAAGTTGCTTCCATTCATTGACTATGGACTTGTCCTAGTTGATTGTGATAACTAATCGATAGGAAAATACAAAGAAAATAAGAATTATAAAAATGACATATCAAAAGCAGAATCAAACAATATTGTCAAACAAAACTATTTTAATTGGATGGAAATAAACACTCCTTGAGTTTGTTTTCCACTAACTTGTCCCTATTGACTTTGGAAAAAAATGATCCTTTCACCTTCTATGCCTATGTATGCTAAGCAATTTGATATATCAAACTTTGAGTAATACTACACATAAAGCATTATTTTTCTTCTCATTTTTTTAACCCTAATTTTTTTTTGATAGATAGAAAACTTATAAAAAAGAGGGAAGTGTAATGCATTGAGATAACCTCAATCACCCCCTTTAACTATTGATTGCTACCTACGTATCTAATACTTCGATGAGGAAAATGAAGCACACCTAGTTTTTCCATCCATATTTAATGTGCAATTTATGCTACTTTGACTATATGCATTTAACTAGAAAATGGATTTTATACTTGATAATGATAACTCTTGGTTTTCTTTAGGATGCTCTTGACTTGGCTTATAGCTATTTTTTTTAAACGATCTTGAATTTAGGAGAAAAAAGATAGATTTTTTCAATGTGAAATAGTTTGTAACCTTGAGAGAAGTGAATGTCAGGTTTATGAATACTGAATAATATTTGATGTGTATTTATAGGTTAACCTTTTGACAATTTATTTTAACTAACCTTATGAAACATGTAGGAAGACCCAAAATAATATTTTAAATTTAAAAAAATAGCAATTATTTAGCATTGCATGCATCCTATCTAAGTGGATATGAGCACAAAGCCCTCATGTCCACCTAGTGCAAACTTGTCCAGAAGAATTAGGTATACATGTTTTTTTTTAGAGATGATATAAATGTGATATTAAGTTGCTTGAGTATTTTAAATTAAAATTTATATTTAGAAGTAATGGGAAACAAAGTGTTGAACCTGTATATGGATAAAAGTCTTAGAGGAATATCAAAAAAGAGTCATGTAATTGGGCACAAGTCATTTGGTTTAGAATGTGTTAATAGTTAGTTTTTTAAAGTACCTATGACCAAATTTATGTGTTTACATCCCCTCCTTTATTCTAGAAATGAAATTGGTAGACTAAAAGAGAAATAATTTGAAACTAAATGTGTAAAACACACCTTTTCTTTGAGTGGATACTTCAATTATGGAAGACACTCAAATGTAGCATGCCATACAATAGTTTATGAATTAATTATATTTTCCATTTAAAAATTGGAATAAAATTAAACCTATAAATTTGAAAATTTGAAAAGAGAGAAAGGAAAGATTATACTTATAAGGATGTTAAACCAAATTACCTTATAAACTATAACTAATGATGGATAAATGTTCTGCCTTGTTGAAGCACTTGAATAATTTGAACTAATGACTAATTGAGAGTGACCAAATCTCAATTTTTAACAACTATACAAACTCTTGAGTTGGATAAATGCAATATTTTAACTTTCAAGAAAGGGTAATAGTACCAATGTACTACTTTAAAAAATTTAAAACCATGATGGGTTCACAAGACGTGATGTGAAAGTTGTTGAGTGTCATTACACTTAATGGGTTGTATAGAAGCAATTTCATGCCTATTGAGCATCAATGAACCTCACCACACATTACCTACAATAAATTTGAAACACACTAATATATACAAATCTTGATTCTATTTCCATGATTAAAAGGGAATGAATAATATGCATACCCCCATCATGACCACATTGCTCATTGTTGACATGACACGTACTTAGGTCCTCAGTCTTGAGAATCTTTGAAAATTTTTGGCTTGTAATAATGAGCTTTCAAGGTTTTGAAAATTTTAACTAGTGAGGGGAAGAGACCTTCACAAGTCTAACTATGAAATTCTTTCTATAGCCTTTTATGTTGTTTTTTGTCTATGCATCTTAGAAAAGTACCATCCAAGTCTTGCTTGAAATTTATGTTATCCTAAATTGCATAACTAACATATTCCAACTTAATAGTTCTCTATTGTTTTGCATTGTGATGTCTATGACATTCCTTATAAGTTAATCTAGTTTACCATTCATTAATAGAATTGATGAATACCACCATAAACAATTTTTCAGGTTCTTCCTTGTCAAGATTTTATTTTGAATCTTTCATTTTTTCATCAACTCCTACTATTGTCAACTAAAATAAGCATTTATCACTAACAATATTTGTGGGTTTGATGTCCTAATCATATTCCTATACTTTTTCAATCCATCATCCTCCTTTGGAACCATGTTTGTGTTGAATTAAAATGGATTGAACAACTATGTCTAAAACCATCATTCTAGTTTGAGAGTTAAAAACTGTAAAATTTGGATTATGTTATAGCTTTTACTACACCATATATGTCCGTCTCAATTGAGGAGTATTCGAGTTTGTGATCCTTTGGGTTAGAACTTGAAAAATTAATTGGGGTCTCAATCCCTTCATTTTTCTATTTTAAAATATTTTTCAACCTTCACCAATCCATTTAAAAGTAACTTTTGCACACATTTTTGAGTAATTTTCCTCACGAACTTTGTAAAATATGCTATAAATCTATTTAATAAGTCTATTTTTACAAAAAATGAGTGTGTCTTAGGTTTATTAGTGGGATGACATAATTATTGAATAGTCTCCACCTTATATAGATCAATTTTGTTCCTTATTTTAAGACTACATGAGAGAAGTTTTTCTTCAGATATTTTAAAGATGATTTCTTAGGATTCAATGAAATTCCATGAGCTCAACATATTTTGAATATGCTAAGATTAATTTTTATTTAAGATAACTTATTTTATCATAAGTTAATTTTTTATATGTGTGAAATTTTAATTTATATGAATTATAAATTCACATAAATCCGAATTCCATGAAGTGTTACTTACCTCTTTGTTCCTCTTTAGGATTTAAGATTTACTTACATAAAATAACTTTTTTTCCCACTTCACACACACCTCAATTCACTTTCTAATGGATTAGGCCACACGTGACACACATAAAGGAGGCTTGTAAGGAAATCATAGGATTTTTTGTAACTCCCATTCTTTTTCTATAGCTTTATAAAATATCATTCCTCTCTTCATTTCCTCACTATAAGCTCATAGCTCTCTCTCTTTTTCTCAATTTGCTATTGATTCTAAATTGTATTTGTCAAAATTTTGGTGACAAGTCTTTTTATAAGATCATGTGGATTTCTCTCTAATACGTTCGATTTCCATTTTTAAAATTATTATCTTATTTATGGTTTGGACCTTGAGAGGTAATATTGATATGTGATATTTTTCTTTGATGCAATTTCATTTACCATTGATGAATGTTCTCGGGATAATCCTTTCATGATATTATAGCTAGTTCATCTTATTAATATTTTTGTTGAAAGTGTGCATTTTTTTGAGAAATATTTCCATTCTTTTTTTTAATAGCTCCACCCTTGTTCTCCATTCAAAACCATTTCACTCTATTTTTTTTTTCTCTATAACCCATTGTTGTAGGTTGCTTTCAAAGAGCATTTTTCAACTTTTCTCTTGATTTTGAGAGGCCCTCTAAGTAAGTTTTTTATTTTTTTTACAAAACTCATATAAAAAAGTTTTTAAAAAAATCATGTTTAATATTTTTTCTAGTTTTATTTTTTGTAAAAACTATGTATATTAGATTACATTCGATGTATTTATTCTGTTAAAACAAAGAAAAATACATCTATATTTTAATTTTTTTCATGAACAGTTTATTTCTTTTAAAAGATACATATATTTCTACTCATTTTAAACTCTGAATATCTCAATTTTTTGAGTAGTTTTTAAATCTTTAAAGGCAAATAATTTTATATTCCAGCTTTTAAAAAAAATATATATATATTTTATTATCTTACACAGTGATAAAATCTGTGTCGTGCACTTTTTGCCTTCAACTTGGCGGATTTTTTTTCTCTTTTTTTTCTGGGTGTTGCTTCTATTCTCTTGGGCATCACTTTATTTTTGTTGGCAATATTAAGTCACTTTTATACAAACAAAGCATTTTCTTCCCTGTTGTCATCCAGATGCATTTTACTAGGTTATGATGGGTACATGTGATAAAAACAAGTCATTTTTTAATGTTCTTTAATAAAATCAAATTAAAAAATAAAGCAATCTACTCATACTATATTGAACGCAAAAAAAAAATTAAAAAAAAGGCCTTTTACTAGCTTGGTCATATGATTTATTTTTACTCAAGGTTTATTCTTTCTTTTAAAGAATTCAATAATTATCTTCTCTTTATATTTATATTCCATAAGTATAATAAATCATTTTAGGTTTTGTAATTAAAAAAAAAGCATTCATTTTTTTATTGTTGGTATTTATCCACATTATTGTATGTTAAATATAATTTTTTAAAATCCATTCATACATATTAAATTGATGTTTTAATGTGATTTTATATTTAATTAATTAAAAAAAAAAAATGTTCAAGTCCATTCACATTTAAAGCTTCTAAAATCACTGATATTATTTCTTTCAGTTTAACTTTGACGTTTTTTACCCATTTTTTAGTTGTTTTTTAACGCAAATTTTAATCATTTTTTCAGTTCCCATTTATTCCTTGATATTTATTTTGCACTTCAACAAAGTCTCATTTTTTTAGTTTTCTTTTCCCTCTTCCATGTTTCCCTCATTGTAACATGATCGTTTCTTTCCTATTTATTTTCCAAGTATTGGATGAGTTTTTGTGACACAATGATTCAATTGTTTCTTAAATTTAAACTCACATCCACCAATTACTATTTATATAAATTTTATATGTAATATATATTCACTTTTAAACACTTGGTATACGTAATAAAGGGCACAGACCCCAAACGTGATGCAAATACTATAACTATTAAAATTCAAGAGAAATGACAAGCAAAAAATGATGAGGTTTTAGGATTGATTGGCATAGCCATGACACTCAAATTGTATGTGAATATTGATGGTTGTCTTCTTGCATCCACTTGTTTGTCTAAGCTTAAATCTATTTATGATATTTTGAATGAATTTCATAAAATTTAAATTCAAGATTGACTGTCTGATTTAAAGTAAAATGACTTCAAAACCATAATTTTTTTTTATTAAAGTTCACTCTCTATATTCTTAGCTCACTCATTAAGGTATTAAACTTTTAGACTATAATTTAATTCATATTACTATTATAAAATGGTTGCCTCAACTTTTTTGGTAATTTATTTATAATCTTCATTCGCAACTAGATTTTCTTATTTTATCTGCTTAGTTGATGTTTGAGTTGTTTTATACTTTGATGGTCAAGAAGAATAAAAATTAATTTAATTTGACATTCTTAAGACTAATGAATATGTTTTTATTTATAAACACCAATACAAGAATAACAAAGAACATGTCAAGTCCAATAATCCACATGACAAAAAAGATCAAAAATCTAACTCAAAACTTAAGAAAAATAAGAGTATAATTATTATGAAAAAAATACTCATGATGAAGATCACTATTTTAAGAAGATATATGTTATAAAAAATGAAAATCTTAAGGTCAAAGACAATTCTAGCACTAGTAACACTAAGATTCAATCTAAATACAAGTCTAATATTAGAGATGCTTTTAGTTATACTTTGTGTGCTTCTCTTATTGAATGAATTTTTAATTATAGTACTACTCAACACATGATATCTAATACAAATTTGTGTACTTATTTAAAACCAGATCTTTCTAACAATCATTTAAGCTTTATAAATCATGCTTCTTATAATGTTGAAGCTATAGAAACTATTAAAATTTTTAATGGTGAAATGCATGATGTCTTGTTTGTTCTCAATTTAAAATTAATTTTTTTAATATTCCTCAATTATGCAGATATGACTATAAAGTAATACTTATTTAATGACACTTGTTATGTCAAATCAAACAAGAAATATTTTCAAGTAGTTTCTACTATTTTTTTAGACAATGATAATTTATTCAAGTTTACTGGATTATTTTCTTCCTCTTCCTCTTATGCTTTGCTTGATTCTAATGATTCTAACTTGTGGAATTAAAGACTAGGACATATTAATTACCAAAGTATTATACTTATGAATAAACTTAATATGGTGCAAGGTTTGCTTGAAATTCTTCTCACTAATTCTGTTTTTAGTGGTTATATGACTGATAAAATTCATAAATAATATTTTTCTAAAAATCAATCTTGGAGTACTAATGAAAATCTAGATTTAGTTCATAGTGATCTCTTAGGCCCTATAAAAACTCCTATTAATTATCCAAAGTATATTTTAACATTTTTTGATGATTACAATAGGCGAGTTTAGATTTATTTCTTAAAAATTAAAGATAAAATTTTAGACATTTTTATTGAGTTTCATACCTTTTTAAAAAAAATATAATTGTTCTTTATGATATTACGAATTGACAATGAAATTGAATATGTTGGCAATAAATTTCTTTGATCGTTTAAGTAACATGGTATTAAACATGATAAAATTATTTCTTACACACCTGAATAAAAATAGTGTTATTGAATGTAAACATATGAGTATCACTGAAATGGCTAGATGTATGTTTCATATTAAAAATATGCATCATAAATTTTGGACTGAAGCTACATATTATGTTGTATATCTAATCAATAAGACTCTCACTGAATTTATTTTAAATATTACCCCTAAAAAAACTTGAAGTGGTAGAAAATATTTACGTGTTTTTGGTTCTGATACATTTATTCATATTCCAATAGAAAAATGTAAAAAGTGAGATTTTAAAGCACACGCTTTTATCTTTGTTGGTTATGATGAAATATTTAAATATTCTATGGTGTATGATTCATAAACTAACAAAATTAAGATTAAAATGGATGATAGAATTACTAAAAATAGTGTACTTGATCATGCTTCTAATTTGGATTCTCTTGATATAATTTATGTTTCTTTTATTTTTGAATCAAGTGATGATCATAATGATGTGGTGCATAACAATGTTCTTAAAGTTCATTTTCTTTCTTCTAGTCTTGCTCCACCTAAAGATATACCTAAGTGGGCCAACACTACTATAGAAGCTTCAAGAATTGACATAGATCTTAATGATACTCATATAACTAGACAATAATTTTTGAATTATGCTTTGATATTTAAACTTATTAACAGTAATGATCCCACAACTCTAAAATAAGTTCAAAGTCATCCTCATTAGAAAAAAGCAATGCATGATGAATACAACTCGTTGATTTTTAATAACACTTAGGACTTAGTCCCTCTCCTTAAAATATATTATTTAGTAAGTTGTAAATAGTTGTTTAAAATTAAGTTCAATTTTAGTAATCAAATTGAAAAATATAAAGCTAGATTAGTTGCTGAAGTTTTTTTCAAATTGAAAGAATTGACTATAATGAAACTTTTGTCCCTGTTACTAAGATCTCCACAATTAAACTTGTTTTAGCTTTAACTTCTCACATGGATTGACCTATTTATAAAATAGATGTTAAGAGTGATTTTTTAAATGATAACTTGTATGAATAAATTTACATGTATCAACCCTCTAGTTTTATTAAGAAAGAAAATGTACATCTTGTTTACAATTTAAATAAAGCTATTTATAGTTTGAAATAATCTCTTAGATAATAGTACTCTAAAATCTATCAATTTTTTAAAGCTCAAGGCTTTACTCGTAGTTCTAATGATTTTAATATTTTTGTCAAAATGATCTAAATAACACAATTATCATTGTTTTGTATGTTGATGACTTGATCATAGGTGGTAATAATAGCTTAATGGTTTATTACACTAAAAATACTTTGAATAATACATTTAAAATGACTAATTTGATTCTTACATTATTTTTTAGACATTCAAGTTTGACAAAAAAAATGATAATATTTATATTTCTCAATCTAAATATATATATGACTTGTTATCTAGAATAAATATCTATGTTTCAAATTTTTTGCTACCCATTGTGAATTTGTTATTAAATTACTTAATGACATATAAATTTAACTATTGATCCAACTCTTTATAAATAGTTAGTTGACAATTTAAATTATCTTACTTATACTCATCCTGATATTTCTTTTTCCATTGGATTGGTTTCTCTTTTTATGTCTAAATCTTAAGCTACCAATTTTAAAGATAATTAAATAATTCTTCATTATATTTAAGGTAATATAACTTTTGGCATCGAGTATATCTCAAATAATAATTTTTGTTTGGTAGGTTATTCAGATTTTAATTGGGCTGGTGATCCTAATAATGATAAATATACATGTCATTACTATTTTTATGTGGATTCTAACATAATTTCATAGAATAGTAAAAACCAAACTACTGTATCCTTATCTTCCATAAAATGTGAGTATAAATCTTACAATCATGCTACCAAGGAAACTATTTAGCTTAGCTTACAAATTTAGGCCACCCACAATCTTTAGCTACTTCAATTTTTGATGATAATAAAAGTGATCTACCAATCAAAAAAATTGATACTCCATAAAAGGTCTAAGCACATTGAGATTCAAAATCATTTAAGTGTAAACTTCTTGAAGATAACCAAATTTGTCTCTCTTTCCATCCTACTCGAGAACAAATGGCTGATACTTTTACTAGGCCATTATGTAAATAAAAGTTTGTACTCTTTTATAATATGTTAAGATCAAAGGAATTTCTCATAAAGGGGAAGACTTGGTATTGTTTTCTCCCTTATTATTTATTTGTAAACCCCATTCCGATGTTAGGTGTTGTGGAAAACTAATATTATGTTTTATATATTCAACCATGTTAATTTTGACTATTTATCAAACCAAATTGATAGCTCTACTTTTCTTCTAGAAGATCCTTTGATTGCATTCTTTCCAAATATTGCATAGTAGAAAGGAGATGCCAAACCATACATCTGGAAGAATAGTTTGGCCTTTAGCTAGTTGACATTTCCATTCTCTACTTATCTATTCTAATGATTAAATAGGTATATAGGGAAGATTCAACATTTGGGCTAATAGCTTCCATATGTATAACCCCATAGGGCACTACAATAAGAGATGAGATATAGTTTCTTAATTATACAAACACATGACACATATAAAGGGACTATAGAAACCTTGTCTCATAATGTTTTCTCTAGTTAAGACTCTTTTCTTCAAAAGTAATCATAAAAATAAACTTACCTTGGGCCATATAACAAGATGTCAAATTTGGCTAAAAATACCCTTCAAAAGATGAGGCTCTTGCCTAGTAATGGAATCATATCCCGAGCAAAACATATAAACACTTGTAAAAAATTTCTCCCAGGCTAAAGTATCAAGTTTTAATAATGTTGAAAGTGGATGAACCATGCCCTAAATAAAAGAAAACAATAAAGGTGTACATTTGCATGGATATAAAATCAAATTTATATGTAACTTGTTATTGATAATGGATAACGTTTCCCTTTGTTTAAGCATTAAAATAATTTGAACCAATGGCAAATTGAGATTGTTCAAGTCTAAATTTTAAATAACTAATCAAACCCTTGAGTTGAAAAGATGCATATTCTAACTTTCATGAATGAGTAATACCTAATGTATAAATCTAAAATGTGGAACCACAACAGGTTAATTATAAGTGCTAAAAAGATTGTTGAGTGTCTCTAAATTTGATTATACATCACCTGTAATAGAAGATGAAACCATATAATGGGTTCACTAGAAGTAATGCCAAAACCATCGAGAGTCACTAGAATCTAATGTACATTACCTATAACCTATATAATCACATCATTATAGATGGATCTAGATTATTTTTGCATTATTGAAAGAGAATGAAGAGTATCCATATTGCCACCATGATCATAATGCTCATAAATTTGAATTGAACTATAACTTTCAACTTTGAAAGTGTTCATGAATAAGTATAATGACCTTGAAACTATAGCTTTAAAAATTGAAAATGTGCATGAACAAATATTATGCCTTTGAAAGAATAACTTTTAACTTTTAAAATGTGCCTGAACAAGCATCATACCCTTTTTATCTGTAACTTTGATAATTGATAAAAGTGCATGAAAAAGTATCATGCCTTTGAAACATTGAAAATATGTACATCTATGAGCATTAAAAATTATCATGCCCCTTGAATTTTTACCAAAATGATATAGAATGCTATGCATCTATATGCTCAATTTTAATTGTATTTTAAAACTTGTAACTATTTTGTAATTGTTTGTATATGCCCACTCACATGTATTTAAGTGCATATGATTATTTAATTTTAGTCTTTGAAAAATGAGTGCATATGTATGTCATATTCCTCCATTATTTTTATGTATGTGTCAATATTTTCCATGTGTTTGGTTTTTAATTTACTTTGAATCTTTAAAAACTTGTAATATGTTATAGAATTTGATATTTTAACTAATTTGAATTTTTGAAACCTGTAGTTTATATATTTTAAATCTATAATCTATCTCAAATTTGATTTTTATCTGTTCATAGAGGTTTCAATCTTTAAGACAATCCCACTATGATGCCCCCATTTGAGATGAGAGATGTAGCCTACAAGTCTCTCATTTCAAAAGAAAACTTAACTATAGCATGTGATAAAAAGATAATTATGTGTAATCATGTCATCATGTGGAGAGTATGTCATCAAGGTACTTTTTAATATCTAATATAATGATCACATATATCGATCACCAAATGCCTTTAAACAATATGCTATCCAATATTTGATGTCCTACCACAAAGCTTATTTGCTTAGGTGAAATAATATGAATGGGATAGAGTCTAATTGGTTGGTTATTATCTTGGTAACACTTTAATATGCTACAAAATATAGGCAAGTATGTATTAATATCAATTTTTATTAATTACATTGATAAGTCATTTCACTATGAGAATTCCTTAATTAATTTAATAGTAATAATAATATTAGAAATTTATATAAAAATATCATTAAAAAAATTAAAATTTGATATGTTATTTTGGACTTTAGAATTTTACTTTATTCCAAAATTAAATTTTACTATAATTTTATTGTAAAAAAAGAGAGTATAGATATGCATATGAACTATCTTGTTTTATCAACAATATAATTTATTTTTATTTTTCATTAATATAGCCTAACTTTTTAAATCCTTAAATATACTTATGGAGAATTATAATTGAGCACAATAATTTTAGATATATATATTAAGATCATTAAATAAGTAATTTTTTAAAATAGAAAGCACAAAAATATGAGTTAATAATAGGGACAAATACTCTACTAAAATTTATTTTCTTTACTCTTTTATATCTTTTAATTTTTTTCTTTAATCATTCTAATAATTTTTAAAAAGAATAAAAAAATATTTTAAAATATTATATTTGACTAGAGATTTAATTTATTGGAAATATAAGTTGTCATATTTTTAAATAAAATTCAAAATTTTATTTTTATTTAATTGTTTAATAAAGTCATCTAATTAAATATGTATATTATTAAAGAATTATTTACAATTAATATAATTATTTTCATAAATAATAAAAAACTTAATTTAAGAAAAGAAAATATTTTAATTTTTATGTGTATACATGTTTATAAACTAATATTCTATATTTTTTCAATAATAACACAAAACTTTGAATATTCTTATTAAGTATAAAAATCTCACATAATAATGTTATACTTGTGATACATTTCACCATCCCCATTATTTGGTAGATTTTTTCCCCACTTTTGTAAACATATTTTGAATACATTGATTATATAAAATTTTAAAAAATTTAATTATAAAAGATTTGTAATGTTAACTTTCACACTACCAATCCTTAATTATAAGGATTGGTTATAATTGTAATATACTTTTTATGAATTTTATTTTTTCCATACACTTTTATCTCTACATTTCGACCACTGATTTTTATGTATAGTTTTCACACTATTCACAACACTTTCCATATTGTCATAAATTTATAAATTTAATTTGACTACTGATTAAAAAATTCACATAATATGTGGTCATTTCAACAAGACTTGAATGATTAACTATTTAAAATGTAGAAAATTGACACTAACAGTCATATTTAATTTATTTTTTTAAGTATTAATTTGGAGTCTTGTTGGTGTTATGGGGTGAATGGATGATAATGTATTTTAGAAAGAATGTTTGATGTTGTAATTTATGTAAACTAGTTAAAAACTATTTGAGGTCATTTGGAAAACTTTTACTATTAGAGGTTTAAAATTTATTGTTTCTTCACTACATAGTTTTCAAACATTTTATTCTACTAATATTTATTTATAGAAATTTTAGTGATGAGTCAAGTTGTAAAATATATTTTTCTAATGTGACATTATGTTTTTGACCATACTTTCAATATAGATGTTTTAGATTGTAAAATTCAACATGTTTAATTATAGATCTTATGCTTTCAAAATTCATAAAGATTATATCTACAACTTTTTTAAGCTCAAACTTTCAGATCACCAACCATGATCCATCATAAGTCTTTTTCTCTTAATGATGGATCATGGTTGGTGATTCAAAATGTTCCCATGTCCCCATCAATCATGCCATTTTATAACTAGTTTGTTGAGGTATAATTGTATATCCATCTGGATCGGGGTTGAAATTAGACCAATCCTTTAAATTTTGATCTAATGATTCACTTGTACACATGGGTGCACACACGCACACACACACACACACACACACACACACACACACACACACACACACACACACACACACACACACACACACACACACACACACACACACACACACACACACACACACACACACACCCGCGCATGCATATGAAAGTGCATATGTATTCATAAGTGCTTTTAAAATTAAGTAGGTGGTTGTATTGTTTAAAACCTCATGCATTGGCATGAGCACTCATATATTTATAGAATTTTAATTATTGAATTTAATTCATTTAAGGCTTTATGGTTGACACCAAAGTCATGATGCCTTGTCCATTATAAGTCGTATATACTTTAAGGAGTGGAATTTATATATAGTATTACTAATGTTTGCTAACATGTTACTTCATAGTAAGTGGCCAATGCCAAGCCATCAAATACTTAAGTTTAAAATGATTTTAGACCACATTGTGGTCATAAGCTATGTAAGGGAGAAGGGTGTTCTTTAAATTCCTATGTGGAAAATAATTAAAAATCAATGACACATTATCTCCCCTCTAACTTCTACTTAACATGGGGTTACAAACCCCCCACACCACCCCCCACCCCGGCCCCCCCCCCCCCCCCACCACCCCCCCCCCCCCCCCCCCCCCCCCCCCGCCTTAAAGCACCTACCATTGTGGACGCCCCATATACTCAGGTTTGGAAAGAAGTAGTAAATAAATAAAAGAAACTATGCTCCTCTTCAATCAAAGGTCAATGTTGGAATTACTGTATAAGTCAGTTGGAAAGTAATTAAAAAAATGTATGAAGGAAAACAATGTTTTTTCTTATATGCAAAATTGATTGTTGGGTGCAACTTATGTTTCTTTTCTTGTAACCATGGACTTGAAAAAAAATTGACCTATAGGATTGGTGATAGGTTTATTATCTTGAATATAAATTTTTATTTTATTTTTCTTTTGAATCATTGACCCTTTTGGATAGTGTAGTGATGGGGTTTGGGCTATGTTTAGCTGCTAGCCAGGGAAGAATAGAGAAGGAGAGGTGATGGTGTGAGAGGTGTTTGGGGATTATGGAGGATTTCCAAACCTATGATTTGGGGGTTTTTGAATAATATACGAGAGATGTTGGTAGGGTTTGAAGGAAGGGAACTGAAAAGAGTGAAGAAGAAAAGAATGAGGCGAGTTAGAGAAATAAGAAGAGGATTCCACATCTATGTTATTAAAGTAGAATTTATTTTCAAGAATGTTTGCTAAGGAATAAATTCACATTTCTAGCATTACACTAAAATATTATTTCATGCTTTCAGTGTAGGGATTGTTATGCAAGTTGCCTCTTCCTTTGAGAAGTTTGATTTCCTATTTATCTTTATTATTTGCTTAAGGGACATATTCACCATTAGTAACCCATGAATGGTTTCAAAATGATATGTTGTTGGCTAAGTTTATTATAATGCTATAAATATATCAGTTGGCACATGTTATGTTGAGTTCTTGATTCAAACATTTGTACTTATGGGATAACACAACATTTTCCTTGTGCTTATGCCTTCAAACTTGTATTTGTATTCATATGTAGGCTATCAATCTTTGTATTATTTAGTGTTCAGTTATAATTATGAATAATATCTTTATTTAAGGATTGGTTACTTTAAATTGTAGCTGTGTATTGACTACTTCAACTTTAAGTAGGACTAAATGTAAGTTGTTGAAATACCTTAGTGTTGGGAATAGTTATCCTGGTGGTTTGGTACATAAGGCCAGAATAGCCAGGGATGGAATAATTGTTCTTATTTGTTATGTTACTCGTTTAACCTCAGCTATTAAAATTATTTATTTGAAAAGTTAAAGCTTTTCATTTTTCCTATTGGTGAGTTTTGGCTTCTTGAAGCATTCCTATTACGTAATATGTAAATTTACCGTCTTAATCTTGTAAACACTTATTACTTAAGTAATTAAGTGTATAGTTTCATTATATTCATGCTTATGTATATGTTTTTATTAATGCCTCATCATGTAGTTAAGTGCTAGGAATTTATATTATAAATGCACTATATTATGGTCTTATGGAAACTTGTTCCACGACACTATTTTCAATAGTTCTATTCCCACATTAACTTGGCAAACCAACTAAACGGATGCCCTTGTATTTTTAATACTACTCTTGCTAATATGGAATAATAGTAAAAATTCATTCAAATTTTTGATAGCATTATATCAAGCATAATAAAACTAGAAAAATAATGAATCAAATATTATCTTTCAAGGGTTTAATTCAGCAATGATAAACAACCATGAATATGTTTTATGGGTAGTGTAAACATGAAGCCTTGGTCAACTGACAAGCTAATAAATGGTTATACTTGAATGGAATTACATGAGATCTATCTTGATTTATAATTTATAGCATGTTTATTGGTTGATTATCCAGTGCTCAACGTGATTCTAGATTAGGTGCATTACTCCATGGATTACATGATTGGCCATGTGCAATAAGTGCACTATGTGACAACTAGTTAGTCATTAATATAAGTCATAATTGATCTAACTCATGTTATTATAAATAGCCAAATGGTTGATTATTACCCAAATAAGTCACTGATCTTCTGGTTAATGATTCATTATCCTTAATTTAAGGAATTAGAATGAAATTTTAGAGTGATAACACTCTAGTTGGGGATTTCTGAACATAAATCCAACTAGGTAGCACTATTGAGGTTGATTTGTCATAGAAACTAGTGATTATTATAAATTGGGTAGTAACCTCATATAGACCAATCCTTGGTTATATAATAAGATAGATGAAGGATGTGGTACTCTTTTAGCATGATAAATTTTGCTTGGTGAACATCAAACATTCATGTTGGCTTTATGTATGTGGTTACCTAATGCCATTGTAATATTGTAAGGTTAGCCTCATAGTCTAATGGGGTAAAACCTGAGCTGGTCCTCACTTATGTGATCTTAAGGTCCTATGTTCATAATCTTATGATGGGTCACCTTAGTAGTAGATTGATGTTAGCTACCTATTGATATTAAAATGTTGAAAGGTTGGCATAAGCCTAGGCTTGGCTTGTTAGTACGTTGACCTCCTATCAAGATCTATTGTACCTATTATGGTACCCTATTATTATCAAATTGATATATTTTAAACTTATTCAATAAGTTAACTCACTGTATGCTGAGTCTTACTCTGTGTCATTAGCCTTGTCAAGGATACTCATTGGCTTAAGTGAATCTCCTTGCCTAGTGAGTTGCCAAATCATAAATGTATAGGGTTATCCAATGCCTATATTGGGTTGAGGATCCCTAGGAGGTCTAATGGGGAAACTAAGTTCCTTTTAAAGGTTAGATGGTTATTAGTGTGGACCCTCACACCAACACCCGTCAATTAGTGTTTCACCCTCTAGGTAACCCCTTTCCCTATGGAATTATCTAGCGATGGTCATCCTAACATAAGTATCTCATTAACCCAATCCATTATGGGTTATCTACTCATCTATTGTAAGACTATGTGGATGCATTGCATGGTAGGTTAGTGTAGTGGTTCTACAAATGGTTCTATTATGTACTCTGTTAACAATTCCTAAAAATGTTTTTGGGGGGTTGTTTCAAATGTCGAGTAAAATAGACATAGTGTATTTATAAAAGTTGTAAATCTAATATGTCTAATATATATAATTACCTATTCTATCTCTACTATATTCTAAAATTATAATAGTGTTATACATTTTTAATTGTAATTTGACTAATATTATAATAAATTAATTTTATTTTAAATACCAAGTGTGTATATATATAGTGATTAATATGGATAAACCCTCTGATCATCATTTGTTATATTTATTGATTCTTATCCTTTTCCTTCATTTAACCCTCACTATAGGTAAGTTAGAAAGATAAATCTAGTTTGTACCACATAACATAGTGGTTAGCTTTAGTAGTGGAGGCTAAAAAAATGACAGCCTACATATTTTAGTCCATTCCATTTATCATGTACATGAAATGAATACAAGATTGAAGATGTTTCCTCTATTCTTTTTATTATTTCTTATACTTATTCAAATATCACATTCTTCTCCTTATTATTCAGATCAATATGTTCCCTTTTTTGAGAATTCCCTAATCATTCATTCTCTATATGATTGGTCCTCTAATCAAAACACTTACAATTAGATTGACATTACTTTCCCTCATCATTGACATTGTGTAGTTTCCTTGAATCTCATTGGTATAGATTTAGTTGGCCCTATCTCTTAGGAAATTTGTAAATATTTCTTCGGTTTCTAAATCTGTAGGAGTTGGACATAACATGGACTAAATGGAAGCTTGTGTATTGAATTCTCTTTTACTTATAGCATATGGTAACTGAAATTATTTTATTATTCCTCTTTTTCTTCTCTATATATGTGATCAACACTTATTAAAAAAATACATATTCCTTGAATATTTTTGGATCCATGCTTTATTTTATTTGGTATTTAGCCTCAACTTCTATTTTATGAAATATTATTATCAAATCCTTTCTACAGCAAATAGAAACTATGTACATTTTCTCGCAATTGATAATTCATGTTTTTGTTCATTTATTTACCCTTCATCTTTATTCTTGTGTCTCTAACTCCATTCTTGTATATGAGTTAGATCTTACCTCTTTATTTAGTTGATCTATTGTGTCAATATACCTCGACCTACATATTTCATTTAATTTTGTGTTATATTTAGATACAAGCATAATTCATTCTACTTTGATGCATCACCTTTTTTTAATCTTCATCTTTGCCCTAGTAATATTTTATCTATGAATTATAGTAGAGATGAGCTAATTTTATCTCATTCTTGTTTTATATTTGTAGTTCCACACTCGTAGAAATTTCCATGTTATCCTTGAAGTACAGGAAACATTTCAATCAAACATGACTAAGCATTAACATATCTCAAATTTCACAAAAATAATTTGATGCTTTAAATTATGTAAACTAGATAAAATTTTAACTTTTTAAAAAATAAACACAAATAATAACAATTAGTGAAACATAATATTATACTCTCACCCCAGTCATAAACTAGCTCAAATATTTTAAATATATCCATTGAAAATGTGATATATATCAATCTCAAGGTGCCAATATGAGATTTATCACATAGTTTTGCCTATTGAAGATTTCCACACTGATTAACAAATCCATCATCATATCTTCTCTAACGAAATTTCTTCAAAATAAAAGGAATAAATCACAATATAACTAAAATATAATAGAATAAATGATAAGCCACTTTGAGGGGGAAACCTTAACAATATTTTAATAAGAATATAATTTATGAATATGATGATTTTAGTGAACCACACTCATCCATATATAAAATTAACGGGGAGAGACACACCCATTAATCCCACACATACATATTAACAAGTCAAATTAAAGAAATAATTAATTGATTAATGCAATTTAAAATGAAGAGTGAGCCATATGTCATCCCACACATATCCCTATGGATGATATAGTTTAAGGGCTTAACATACCCCACTTTTCAAAACAATGTTGCCCTTAATATTGAATAACTCTATATGTTGTTTCATAAAGATGGTATCCTCCCATGTGTCAACCTCAAGATGAATATTCTTGCATTTGATCAAATACTCCTTAATATCCTTGGTTCGTAGTCATTTAGTGTGTGACTCAAGGATCTACTCAAGTTCAATAATGATTCTTCCTTACCCATCTAGTTCAGGTAACTTAGCCTATGTAGAGATGGTATATCCAATCACCTTTTTCAATCAAGAAACATGAAAGATGGGATAGATGCGAGTAGAATGGGGAAGGGCTAACTTATATGCGACAATACCAATCTTTTATAGGATCTAATCATGACCATAATACTTAGGAGAGAGTTTGTTATCATTTTTGTTGCTTTAGGGATAATTTTTATATGGTTTTAGATGAAAAAATACCCAATCATCTCATTAAAAATGCCTCTCACTACTATGTTGTTTTGATTGTTGCTTCATTTGATTTTGTGCCATGGATAAATTATCTCTGAGACTAGTAAGGAGTTTTTGTTGGTGGTGAATGTGTTGTTCCATAGCAATAACCTTGGTCTGGATCTTCAAGGATGAGGTGATGGAAGGGGGTTAGTACCCATAGAGTGCCAAAAATAGAGACATTTTGGAATAGACATGGAATGAAGTGTTATACCACCATTTAGCTAATGGTAGCCAATGAACCCATTTATTTATTTAGCTGATGTAAAGCATAGAATATAACTCTCAAAGAATTTGTTGACCACCTCAGTTTTCCCATCATATTGAGGATGATAGGATAAACTAAAATCCAATTGAGTACCCAAACATGAAAATAAATCAGTCCAAAAATTACTAGTAAAAATTGGATCATGATCACTCACTATGATCTTCAAGGCAGCATGTAACTTTTGAATTGTATGCAGAAAATAAGTAGCTACTATACTGACTATAAATGGTTGTGATAAGGCACAAAAATGGTCATATTTTATGAGTCTATCTAATATCACCATGATGAAATTTTTATTGTCTGACCTAGGTAAACTAGTTATTAAATCTATATATACCTCCTCCCACTACTAGCTATGAATTAATAAAGGTTGGAGAAGACCTAGTGTCTTAATTATTCCCCCCTTATTTTGTTCGCACACTAAGCATTCAACCATAAATTTATGTACATCCCCCTTGTCCTTCCCAAAATAAATCCTTCTTGACTCCATGATAAGTTTTCAAAAAACCATAATGCCCTTGTATTAGATATCCATGAAGATATGAAAGTATCTTATGCCTAAGGGAAGAATTATTACATAGGTATAACCAATATTTATACCACAAGACATTCTCTTTCCACTCAAACTTTTTTGAGTCACTAGAATATTTTTGGATATTTTAATTAGATTGTCTATATCCAAGTCATTTTACCATTTGGATCTGGCCTCTTCCACCTAATCAAATTGCCAAATGGTCATGGCACACAACAATGCTTATATGGATTCATCATTCCTAGATAGTGCATTAACAACCACATTATCTTTTCTTTTCTTAGATTATTTCAAATTCATATCCCAATATTTTAGTCACCCATTTTTATTTTTCTTCACATGCTAATCATTTTTTCAAAAAATATTTACAACTATCATGACCAATATTTATTTTAAAGTTTCTACCCATTAAATAAGGCCTATATTGTTTGACTACATGAAGTATAGACATCATCTCCTTCTCATAGATTAGATTAAATATATTCTTACCCTTGATTTGATAGCTCTTGAATGCAATTGATCTTCATTCCTACATGAGTACTACCCCAATTCCATATCCTGATGCATCACATTCAATAATGAAAGTCTTTGAAAAATATGGGTTTGATAAAATTGGAGTAGTACAATGGCCTCTTTCAACTTCTCAAAGGATGTGGTGGATTTTTCATTCCAATGGAAAGAGTCCTTTAATAATGTCATAAGTGGGGCTACTATGCTACCATAACATTTCACAAAATGGTGATAGTAACCTATTAACCCCAAAAAACCTCTAAGGTTTTTGATAGATTTTGGTACTTGCCACTCAATCATAGCTTTGATATTTTGAGGGTCTACCTTGACTCGTTTATGTGAAAAAATGTAACCCAAGAATTCCACCTCTTTTAATCCAAAAGAATATTTGAAATATTTTCCATAAATTTTATGCTTTTCTATAATGATCAAGACCTCATTCATATGCTACAAATGTTCCTCCCAAGTCTTACTATATATGCGGATGTCATAAAAATACGAATATAATTTTTCATAAAAATGACCTAAAAATAGTGTTCATCAAACTTTGAATTGTTTATGGTGCATTAGTGATACTAAAACGCATTACCATACATTCATAATGGCCTTCATGAGTTCTAAAATCTGTCTTATGGATATCCTTATCTTTGATCCATAAAATGAAGATCTAATTTTTTAAAGTAGATAACTCCATGTAACTCATTCAACAAATCATCAGTTACTAGGATATGTAACTTATCTTTTATGGTACACCTTTTGAGTTCTCTATAATATGGGAATATCATCCAATCATCATCCTTCTTATGAACCATGACCTTTAGGGATGAATATGCACTTTGGTTATATCTAATGGTGTTAGCTTCCAACATCTAGTACACTATCTCTTTGATTTCACTCTTTTGGGCATATGGGTATCTATATGGACAAATGTTGGGTGGTTAAATACTAGGGATAATTTGAATGGAATGATCATGATCTATGGTTAGTGGTAGTCATTTTGGTATTTCTTCAAAAATGGTTGAGTGGTCATCAAAATCATTTGGATATCAAGATGTGTAGAGATCTTTAATGGTTAAACTTCTATGGAGCACAACCTTGCAAGAAATCAGTCATCCCCTTTTCAAACAAGCTTCTATATTTTTTTAAAATTAACCAACTATTTATATTTTACTCATAGTCCTTGTAATTCATAGGTCATTCCTTCAGAATGAAACTGCATGAAGAGCACCTAGAAATTCATCTTAATCCCAAAATCCCAACACAATATATACTCCACCCATAGGAATACCAGACATAGGGGAAAAAAGATTGTAGTATCCCATTTCAAGTTTGATACTATGGATTTTACCATAATAATTGACTATGCTCGCATCTACAATCATGACTTAAAATTTTGGAGCTAGATAAATGAAACAGTTCAAACAAGTATCCAACTTACTATTGATGAAGTTATGTGTATTCCAGGAGTATGTAAACATTGTTATATTTTTGTTTCTTGAGGAAACCCAAAACTTTAAGGGTTTGAGGAGTGTTAATACCTAAAAGTGCATGATAGGATATAGTTGGTTGGGATTCTTTGGATTCTATTTATGGCACCTCTTAGTCTTCACCTAATGTTTCATCATCATCCTCTTCCTCAATGACCCATTTAATTTATAATAATATATTCTCAACACATTTATTTCCTTTTCTCCATTTGATACCTCAATTAAAACATAAATCTTTCATTCGTTTCTCTTTAATTTGTTGATGTGTTAATCCGTTAGGCTAAGGGAATGATGGTGATAAGTTGTTACGATATTCGATGTTGATAAATGATTATTTATTGATAGATAAAAAAATTTAATCTACCCTATAATCCTTGAGAATATATTTATAGATAGAATCTGGATTAAACATGCATACATCTTGTTCAATGTGGTCCTTGAGACCTCAAACAAATAAGTCATGCAGGTACTCCTCATGAATGTTAGCCATGTGTAAAGAGAGGAGTCGGAATTGGTGAACATAATCCTTGATTGATCTTATTTGTCTTAGCTCTTATAGTTGACTAAAGGAGTTATCACTAACATTATTTTCATAGTATAGTTGTAACTCCTTTGTAAAATCATACCAGGTGAGATTGAGAGCCTTCTTTTTCTTTTGAGCTTACAACCATCTATATCAAATGAATTTTTTTAGTTTTAGCTATAAAAATGCCATGAACACCTTTTGGCCACTTAGAATCTGGTGTTTATAAAAAAAATCTCCATTTGGTTGATATAAGTGAATGTATCTTCCAATCAAACTTTCACATTTCCACTTTTGGCATCATATTCCTTGCCTTCAAGGTACTTGGCTTTGGATTGGGATGGCTAAATGATCCACTTTGAGTGGGTCATGAAATGGTGATAGGTATTTCGTTCATCTAATTATTATTCAAATTTATCACCAAATCCACCAAGGTATCATGTACAGTCTTCACTTTTGAATGTAGGCCTTTCACCTTAGATTTTATGCCATGCATATCGTACTCAGGTTGGCTTACTTTGTGATTTGTCATAGAAAATCCTATAACAATCAATTCATTAGTTCCCCCTTCTAAATCCATACCTTCTTTATGAGGATTTTTACTCAGGCTTTCAACGCCCTTGCATTAGCCCCTAGTTTCCAACCTACCATAACAAGGCTTGACAATGTCAACCTTATTTTCACATTTGACCCAAATTTGACCAAATGATTTGGAAATAATGTCAGCCTCAACTATGAAAACATGAAGAATGGGCCTCCATTAAATTTCTTCAAGATTTTTGAAAATATAAGAAAATCATCAAAATTCCTTAAATTATAGACTATAGAGCAAATTTATGTAAAATAGCAAAAAAATAGGATAACTCTAAAACTAATCTTTAAATCTTAAAAAAATTATTTTTGATGTCTTATACGATGATCCAACTTCGTTTTAAAAAATTATTGAGAAACACAATGGTTTGCGAGGTACAACAAAGACAAAATTCTTTACCAAAATTGATGCTCTGGTACCAATTGTAATGAACTTTCTTCATAATTAAAGTAATAAATTAGAATATAACTGAAATATAACAAAACACATGATAAGCCACTTTGAGGGGGCAACCTCTAAAATCTCTTCATGAGAACATAATTTATGAATATGATGATTTGACTGAGCCACATTTATCCATATATGTAGAATTAATGGGGAGAGACAGCCATTCATCCCACCCTTACATCTTAATAAGTCATCCTAAAGTAATAATTAACTAATGAATGCAATTACAAATGAAAAGTGTGCCATAGGTTAGCCCACAAATATCCATATGGATCATATAGGTTAAGGGGTTAACATCTTCAAATTTTCCATTTATTGTTAAAAATGGTTCAAACAACTAGCTAGACCACAATGTCCGGCTCAAAAAATATTTTCTAAAAAAAATAGGATCCAAATTTCACCATATACAGAAGATATCATGATCTTTTGATTTTGTTCTTCAATAATGAAGAAAAACAACCCTACATGATGGTTAAATGGACATCAAGTTTAATGTGAGTCATTTTTATGAACATATTCACAAACATGGCATTCTACAGCCACCCTCAATAACTATTATAGATTATCCACCCTCGATAACTATTATAGATTATACGTGTTAATGTAAAAAATGTGAAAGATTTATTCTTCCATATAACTCGTAATTAGCTTGTAAATGTTTAATAATTAACATAGTTGAAAAAAAATCATATTTTAAATTAGGTTCGAGGAGACATCGAAGACTAACTTTTATCAATATAAAGTGGAGGCATTCCAAGAATCATCTAGAAAAAAAATTTAGTGTATTGAAAGTAGACCTACCACTTAAACGTTTCCACATGGTTTGTCAACTTTTTTACTAAATAATCTGACTATGTGTAGAAAATAGTCTAACTTTCTATAAGACAAAGTTTGCTTTTGAACTAAAAAACATGCATGCTACAAGAAACAGAGGATTTTCCAGATTGATTTTGACAATGAGAAACAAGGCAAACATGAATTAAAATGTACAATAGCCTTTAAAAAAAGTGAGCATAAGGTGTAAAAGTGCAGATAAACTTGCAAAATAAATTATAGATCTGGCTGGAAAAGTAGGATTAGATTGAAAACTTGTAGATTGAAAATAGAGAAGAAAAAGAAAATAGCACAGCTGATTGGAAGGAAAAAATAAACTAAAACTCTTTTTTTTATTAACTTAAAGGAATGTGTGACTCTTACAATAAGTAAACCTTCTTTGTTAGCTTAACTCACAAGCATGCAACAGTTAGATCATCTAAGATCATGCACAACAGAGATAACTAGAACTAAGAGTGGAGATAATTGGAAATAAGAAATGCTAACACCCCCCCTTAAGTCTAACTACAGAGACAAAAAAGGGAAAGGAAAAGAGGAAAGAGGGAAAACCTTGTGGGAATAAAACCCCCCTCAAAAGAGACACTAACTGCACATGGAAGATATTGTGGTGTAGTGTCCTTCACCCAAGAAGGTCTCATAGAAAATGAAACTTTTACTCAGTGAATGTCTTCGTGAAGATGTCAACAATTTATTCAGAAGTGGCATAATATTGCAAGTTGATGACTCCATCATGTATCAATTCACATATGAAGTGCATGTGGATCTCGATGTGTTTGGTCTGTTGCCATTGTATGGGATCTCTAAAAACCTTCAATGTACTCTGATTGTCACACCAAATGATAGTCAGATGATGAAAAAGGATACCAAGGTTAGTTAGGAAGTGTTGCAGCCAAATGACTTGAATGGTAACATTGACTACACCTCTATATTCCACCTTTGTTGATGATAAAGCAATGGTAGATTACTTCTTGACCAACAAATGGGACCTGATCCCAAACTAAGAACATATCCTAAAGTGGACTTATGATCAATGTTATCACTAGCCCAGTTAGAATCAGTGCAGCCAATGAGATCCAAAACACAACTTGAGGAATAATGAATCCCATACCAAATGGCTCCCTAGACATAGCAAAGTATATGCTTGGAAACCTTCCAATGTAGCTCATGCAACTCTTGCATATATCTAGAAACAACCCCACAATATATAAGAGATCTAGACGAGTGTGAGTGAGATAAAGAAGTCTCCAAACAAGTTGACGATAGTGTGTGCAATCAACCAATGGTTTATCCTTTCCATATTCAAGCTTGATCCCTGATAGGAAAGGTGTGATAGCTGGCTTGTAGTCAGTCATGTGAAACTGAACCAAGAGATCTCATGTATACTTGGATTGAGCAACTATGATTCCTAATTGATTTTGGCTGATTTCAAGGCCAAGAAAAAAATGTAGGAAACCCATGTCTGTCATAGAAAATTTGCATGCAAAATAATTTTAATTGCAGCAACGGTGGTGGGTGAATCACCTATTATTAGTAGATCATCTACATAGAGTACTATGAGCAATAAAGAGTTAGATGTTCTCAGCATATAAACATTTGGATCAGAATTGCATCGTATGAAATTTTAAGATAGAAGATAAGAATCCATTTTATCATACGAAGCTCTAGGTGCCTGCTTAAGGCCATAAAGTGACTTCTTGAGTCTACATACCAATGAGGAGTTTTGTACATACCCTTGTGGCTGATCCATTTAGATATCCTCCTCAAGATCATCATGAAGAAATGCATTATTCACATCCATGTGATGAACCTCCCACCATTTTGATGCTGCAATGGTAAGAGCCAATCGAATGGAGTCAATTTTTGCCACTAGAGAAAAATGCCTCATCATAGTCAATACCATGAACTTGTTGAAAACCTTTGGTGATAAACCGTGATTTGTATCTACTCACATGTCCATATGTTGATTTATTTGTCCTATATACCCACTTACATCTGACAAGCTTATAATCAGAAGGAAGTGGAACCAAATCCAAAGTTTGGTTTGCAATGAGGGAGTTGTACTCCTCATCCATGGCTGCTTCCCAAAGAGGATTCCCCATAGCTTCTACATAAGTCTGAGGGTCAGATGCTAGAACCACATATTCATGCATCAACATGATGGGATTGGTAGCTGAGAGTGCATGAGGGACTTCATATATATTAGCTAAGATCCTTGTTCTTTGAATTTCCACATGGGATACTGAATCATCACTAGAATCCAAATCAAAGATTGGTTATGGATCAGCATATGCATGCTCATGTTCATCTGAATTAGATTTATAAATATTTGAAATAAGATTAGAATGATTGCATGTATCTCTAAGATCTATAAGATGAGGAAGCATAGAGGTGGTGGCATGTTGTTCCTGAGATGCATGTGGAAGAATTTCATCAAAGTAGACACTCCTCTCAATGAAGAGTGATTTTATGGAAAGATCTAGTAGTCTGTATCCCTTTACACCATTTGGATATCCAACAAAGATGTATTCTTTGATTTGAGGCTCTAGATCCTTCCTCTTATCTATAGGAATGTGTGCCCAAGCATGGGATCCAAAGATGTAGAAATGTGTGACTTCTGGTTGCATGCCTCTCCATGCTTCAAAAGGTGTTTGTCATGTGACAGATTTGTGAAAAGATCTATTTTGTATGTATGAAGCATAGTTGATTGCTTCAACCCATAATTTGGAGGGAAGGGACCTAGTATGAAACATACAGCTGGCCATCTCTTTCAAAGATTGGTTCTTCCTCTCAGCTACCCCATTTTGTTGTGGAGTGTATGGAACTGTGTTCTATAATTGTATTCATGATTCATCACAAAGATGTTGGAAATTATTATTGACATACTCCCCTCCATTATCTGTGCAGAGTATCTTGATCATTTTCCTAGAATGCTTCTTTGCATGGGCTTTGAAAATCCTAAGATTATCAAACACCTTAGATTTGAATTTAAGAAAATACACCCATGTGTATCTTGTGCAATCATTAATGAATGTTAGCACATATCTAGCTTTGCTCATGGAATGTTCAGGAAATGGACCCATAAGATCACTGTGAACAAGCTCTAAAGGAGAAGAGGCTCTCCATGTATTCCCCTTTGGAAACTTTTCTTGTGGATGCTTTCCAAGAGCACATCCTTCACAAATTCCATTAGAAGATTCTATGGCTGACAGGCCTTTAACTATTCCCTATTTGTTAAGTTGCTGTATGTATCTAAAATTTAAATGACCAAATATTTCATGCCAAATTCTACTTTCATCATTTTCATGTGTTAGAAGTAAAGTAGAATCTGATTTAGCAACAAAATCAGAAAAAGTGTACAGATGAGATTGATGATTTGCTTTACCAACAATAATTTTGGAGTTGTCTTGCATGTCAAATATGGTCACCGAATTAGGGGTGAATTCAACTCTCCTACTGGTTCCAGTATCTGTCATTTGATACACATAAATAAAATTAACAAAAAGCTTTGGAATATGTAAAACATTCTCAAAACTTCCAATTCCAACCTCTACCCTCCCTATTCTAGTTGCCTCTACAAGAGAACCATCTCCCATGAGAATAGGAGAAATAGAATATGGTTTCAAATAAGAAAGATCATATTTTGTGGCTGCCATGTGGTGTGAAGCTCCATAGTCTATGATCCATGTATCTTAAGAAGAATGAATATCAATCAATGCATGGGCATTGTCTCTTGTTTTAGGTGCTTTTTCTTCCTGCTTCTTCTTGGCACTCTCAGGGATAAGGCTACTAAGATTATGTTGTTGAAGTGTCTAAGCCATGAGATCAATGGTCTTCTTCATGCATAATTTTTTTGGATAGTACCGATAGTTACAATAGATGCACTTTGATTGGCCCTTTTTGTCCTTTTCTTTTGAGCCAGTAGATCCATTTGGAGGTTTGGGATTGCCTTCCTTTCTTGGATATGAATCCTTTTTCCCTTTGCCTTTGAATTATTGGTTGGATTTGGAATTTTTATTCCCACTTGCATGCACAATAAGTGCATGAGATTTGGAATTCTTCAATGTGCCCATCTTTGTAAGCTTATCCTGCTCATGTACTAGAGACTCAACGAAGGTATCTAGTGTGGGCATCTTCCAAGATGCTCCTGTTGTGAGCCTAACTATGTGGAAAGAAAACACAAATACTACATATTTTGGACCCAAATTTGATAGAATAGCAAGGATTAATTTTCTTTCTTCCTTGGATTTGTCAATACCACATCCTTTGAGCTGAAGCAATAAAGCCTTGAACTTTGTGAAGAAATCTTGAATATTATCAAAACTCCTTGGATTTAATGAGTTGAGCTCATTTTCAAGGATACGACCCCGCATTTCATCTTGCTTTCCAAAAAGAGTCTCCAATGTATTCCAAACTTGGTTTGGAGTTGTACATGCCTCAACATGAAACAACAATTCTAGAGAGATGGATAAGCACAGAAAACCAAATGCTTCATCTATGAGGTTGAAGTATTTAGATTTTTCAACTATTGGATTGGGTTCAACCTCTGTATTCATAACTATCTGATAGAGGCCTCTACTTCTGAGCTAAAGTATAATCTTTGGCTTCTAATCAAAATAGTTGTATGGTGTGAGAATGGCAGAGGGTGAACATTCCATTTTTTAGCTCTAATCTTCTATATCTGCAAAAAAAATTGTACTTCTTCTTTCTGGAAACTAGGCTCTGATACCATGTAAAATTGTAGTTGAACCTGCAAAATAAATTATAGATCTTGCTAGAAAAGTAGGATTAGATTGAAAACTTGCAGATTAAAAATAGAGAAGAAAAAGAAAACAGTGTAGCTGATTGAAAGGAAAAAACAAACTAAAAATCTTTTTTTTATTAACTTAAAGGAATGCATGAATCTTATAATAAGTAAACCTTATTTGTTAGCTTAACTCAAAAGTATGCAACCGTTAGATCATCTGAGATCATGCACAATGAAGATAACTGCAACTAAGAGTAGAGATAACTAGAAATAAGCAGCGCTAACATAAGGTATTATGTGGTCAATTCCCCTGAAGATGATATAAGCTTCCCATGGGCATGGAAAGTATTAAAAGTCCAGTGACAATGATATTATCTTAACATTATACTTTGCCTTTGATTTAACAAATAGGAAACTTTTTAGAAAATTAAATCGTGGCCATTTGCCTTTCAAATTTTAATGTCTCTATTGAAATAATAGTTTGTATATTAATTATTAAAAATTAATATATAAAATTTGATACTTATTAAAAATTAATATCTAAAATAATTTAAAATTTAGTGCATGTTAAATATGTACAGATATTATTTAAATTTATGCTTGATTATCTACTTCATAGTCATCCTAAAATAATATATTTTTGATACATCATGTTTGTCATCATGATTGGCCCAATAGTGTTCCATTTGTGGAATATTTCTATATGAAGTACCCAAAAATTTCTCAATATCACTGTGCATATTGAATGACGATCTCACGTCTAATGGGTCAAGAGTTTCTCTTTTCACTTCACCATCTATTAGTTTTACCTTAGGCCATGAAGGGAAGGTGTATTTTCCAATTGAAATTGAAAAATGTATGCCAAGCTTGTGCTTTTCAAATAGGAGAGTATGAACTTCAAAAAGTTGTTATCTTAACTTTAGAAATGCTCATGTGTCACTCACATTATTTTGCAGCTTGTAAGGAGTGTAATTTAATCCACACAATCCAAGGTATATAAATGTGGGCAATTGGATGAACAAGTTTCCCTATGTTATGATTGTTGTTGTCACCTTAACCAACATCTTTTTGTTGAATTTTTTTTTCTAACATCCTGAAAATATATAAAAGGAAGGTGTCATTGATGCATCTGAGATGTTTGGAACTTGATTTGAGTTAGAGATGGGAGTAGTACTTATATACCCTATTTAGTCCTAGACCCATAGTTCCTTATTTTTCCAATCCTAGGAAGATTCTTCTTCTTGCCAATCCATACACCAAATATCAAGTCATGTATAAATGATATGTTTCCCTCACCTCACAAAGTCATTTGACAATGTGGTGACTTATAACTAGTCAATGAATTGTTTGACTTAAATTATGATGTAGATAAACTTGTACATCATTTTTTGAAAGTCATGAGTAGTATAGTTTCTTACTATTGTTTTGAGGATAGTGATCATATCATTGATTTCTTCTCAAAACTCACTATGTGGTAGAGTTTTTGGAAGTATTATGGAAGAAACCCACTATTGGTTAATGTTTTAAAACCACATTTGAATTTTTTTTTCATATTTTCATCACAATATTTATCAACATCCTTGATTTTCAATCTAATGGATTATTAATGTTGAAGGATCCCCATCTTTTCCTCAATGTATTCTGGCATGACTGGAAGCACAAGTTCATCAACAAAGTTGATAACTTGTTGAGTCTCTAGATTGTAATGATTTACATAAGCTATCAGTAGTTATAAGCACTACACAAAGACTAGGAATGTTGTTGATTTAGGTAGCCCACTATCATATATGTTAGATGCCAATGAAAATTTCCTCTCTACATTGATTCTTTAGGATAACTTCATATTGATATATTTGAGATTTTTTTAGTGATGTTTGCATAATTTGAATCCAAGTTGTTGAGGGAAGTGAATTATTGAAACTTGTACTTCATCTTTGTTTTTGGGGATGAAACAAACATCAAATGGAACAAGGGTAGAGATAAGCTTGACTGAGATTCTAAAAAATTCTTACAATTATATTTTTTTTCAAAACTTGTTTTGGAAAACTTTGGTAGTCCAAGAAAAAGCGAATCTAAGATCTTAAACTACTAAGATCAATGAGCATCGAGATTGATGGAGAAATTTATAGGGCTTTAGTGAAATTTGACGAGGATTAAGTAATAAAAATGAGCTATAGGATAGATTCATAGTATATTAGATCCATCATGCTTAAAAATCAAACCAATTTGGCCTTTTGCATGCACAAATAATTTTAAAATTAATAGCTTGGATAGTGGGTTTTAATGGTGGGGTTTCATAAGTAGAAAGTAATTATATAATTTGACAAATTTTATGAATTTCATTGTATTTTTTTATTCTCTAGAAAAAAGTAAAATAAGGGGGATTTTCAGGTATGAAGTAGATTTTTAGTTTTGAGAATTTTCAAAACTACGTGGGAGTTCAAGTTTTTTGATGAAATATAAAGTTGTAAGGTTTTGATATTGGGAGGCAATTTTGAAAATTTACAAATTCGTAAAATTAAGAGTTATGGTTTTCTACTATGGTCATTGAAAGGGTCCATACTTACAATTTTTTCTATATATTTAGTGATAAGATTCAACACACTTAAAAAACTCATTGAAATGCCAATTTTGACAGTGATCATTGTGGTACTTAAAATATTTAACATGTGTTTGAGTTTTCACTGTAACAACGAGTTCTATTTGGGGACATGGACTATAAGAGACATACAATGAACCTCATAATATTGTGTTTGGATTAGTGCTTTATCCATTGATTATACAGTTATGAATGAACTTGGGATAACAAATTTATAGTAACAATAGAGGAAGGGAAAATATAACATGCCAAATAGTAAATACAAAATTGAAGACACATCTTAGATCCTAACTCACCTATATACATGGTAGGGGACAACCTACTATCACTTTCTAAAGGAATTTAGATATTTCACATTAAATGGGAATGAGAGATGTGTTACATCTATATAATCAAAATAGTAAGTAGTTTTTCCATATAAATGGCATATCTTGAATGGGCCCATCCGTAAGGAATAAAACTTCCCATGATACCTTTTGTCTCTCTTCTTTTGTTCCAAAGAAGGACTATATATCCAATATAAAAATCATATTATCTTTATTTTTGATCGAATATCTTCTTTAGTTTATTTTAATGGGAAAAAAATTAGTCAATGACCATGACTCACTCTTCTTCCAACTTGGTCAAGTACATGATTCTTTTTTCTAGTGAATCTTTAAAACCCTCATCTTATATAACTTAGGCTAGTTGAAGAGCAAGTAAACCTAATGAAATATGAATTACAAGAAATTGAAATTAGAAGTCCCTTTGGATATTTTAGGAGTGATGTGATCAGCTTAGTGAGTGTCATATAACTTCTTATCCTAGTTCCTCTCATTCTCATCTACAAGCTTGTAAATGATGGTGATGATATTTTTATTTCTACACTCTACTTGTGCATTACCTTATTGGTAATAATTTGAGGAATGTGGAATTGAAATACTATATCTCTAGAAAAATATAATAAATTCATAAGAATAAAAACTGGAGGCATTATTTATTACAATATTTTATGGTACCTTAAAGTAGATCAAGTTATTTTCTTTGATAAAAATGCAAATGTAGTATGTCTCACATGAATTAATTCAACCCACTTTGTAAGTTAGTTCATAGAATTTATGACGTGGGTATGTCTTGAACTAGAATGAACATTTAGGGTACCAATGAAAAATAATCCCCACTACTAGAATGGTTCCTCAATCACTATTGGTCTATGTGGCAATGCTACATGATTCGGTCTTCCAACAAATTGTTGACATTACTCACACTTAAGTACTCAATCTTGGTAATATTTGAACAAATTTGGCTTGTAATAATGAGCTTGAAGGATTTTGAAATTTGTAACTAGTAAAGAGAAGAGAGCTTAAGAACCCTAATTGTGAAAATATTATAATAGTCTTTTACGTTATCTTTTATCTACACACCTTAGGAAAGAACCATTTAGTTACTTATTAAAAAATGTGTTTTCCTAAATTGTATACCTAACATATTTGAGATTGAAAGTTCTATAGTACTTTGCATTGCAATATTTAGGGCATTCCATGTAAGTCAATCAATAAGAAATTCTATTTTATCATTCATCAATAGAATTGATGAACACCACCATAGACAATTCATCAGGTTATTTGTTATCAAGATTTTATTTTTTATATATCATTTTTTCACCACCTCCAACTGCTATCAACTAAAATAAGCCTATACCACTAAAAATATTGGTGGATTTGATGTCCTAATCATACTCCTAGACTTTTGAAATCAATCACCCTTATTTTGAATCAAGTTCTTGTTGACTCAAAATGGATTTAATGACTATGTTTGAAATCATCACCATAGTTTAAGAGTAAAAAATGTAAAATTTGAATTATTTTATAGCCTTTACCCTAATGTACACATGCTTCTAAATTGTGGAGTATTTGAATTTGTGATCCTTTAGGTCAAAACTCCTAAAGATAATTGGGGACTCAATCCCTTGTTCATTTTTCTAAAAGTTATAATGGTCGACAATGTATGTTTAGAATAATAACTATATATCTTTAAATTTATTTTAAAATCAGTATATACACAAGTAATAGGGCATTAGAAATAGCATTCCTAATTTTTTCAAATGCTTTTTGACCTATTGAGGTATGTTTATAGTGTTCGTTTTAAGGCATTAATGTTGTCATTGATGTCAAAGATAATTTGAAAGTCCTTCATGACAAAATTTAGAATTGATGTCATGCTTGGTGAAGTGGTGTGTGACTAAGAAGCATCTTGTTTGAGCTCTAAGTACTGAGAAGCATATAAGGTAAGCACATCTTAGTACAAAGTTATAAATATTATAGAGCTTATAAAGTATGTTTAAAATGCACTTGTCTTTAGTAAATATTAGTTAAAATAATGACATCATTGAACTAGTCTATTGTGTCCAAACTCTGAGCACTAGGTATCTTGAGTAGCTTAGCCTAGCTCTATGAGAAAATGTATGCATGATGCATGATGCATGATGAAAATTTGTGCTTTAGTTCAGTATAGGCATATGTAAGTATTCTAATATATGATAACATGGGAAATAGGTAAACAATCCTTTAGATGATTTCAAGGACAAGATTGAATCTTAGCTCCTATATGAAGAGACCTAGTGAGAAGTTGCAGGCGTAGTTCCTTAGTGAGATAAGCCTGGTAGCATGGTGAGTTAAGCTATTGGAGACCAAAGTGAGAAATTTTGATAGTATTATATCATGTTATGATGATGTATGACATGTGGATAGAGTTTTGAAGATAGTACAAGAGTTTTCAAGGCATGATCATACTCAAAGTATGCTTGGCAGTATGAGGCCTAGTGTACAAAGTAACCTATAATGGCCTAAGTAGGGGTCAAGTTATTTTTCAAAGATGGAAGAGCTCTTGAGATAAGTAAAAGTGGTTTTATGGATTTTGATAAGGATGTTCACCAAGTTTGAAGTCAATACCTGAATAAGAAAGCAATAATTTTGATGGTAAGGTTGATTGTGTGTATAGAAAAGGGTGTTATAGACTTGAGGATAAGTTTCTCATGCTCATTGGCATGTGAAACCTTTGCATGAGATCTTGAGAACTTCATGGTAGTTTGGTAAGGTCCCTAGATTTTATTCCTTGGCATTGGTTTTTGGATTGAGTGGTAATCATTTATGAATGATTGCTAAGAAGGTAGGGTGGTCAAAACCCTCCTAAAACCCTTACAAAGACCTGATAGGAAATATATAATTAGTTATGGCTCAAAATGGTCCATTTGACTTATTTTGGTTTATGTATCATAAAAATGACTCTTCAAGGTTTCCTTAGGTCATTTTTATTTGTTTTGAAAGTGAGTATATCATGAAAACCCTTATTTTCAGGGTTTTTGATGTTATAGGTAAGGTTGACCAGGTAAAAGCATGAAAGTGGATGTAAGATGATGTTCAAGACTTATATTTTATGATCATAAAATTTTATAATCAGGTTGTTGACCAAAAATTTGAAAAATTGGGCATGGAAGTTAGCCTATCGCTAAATTAGCCTAATGAACAGAATAGTGAAGAAACTAGGTGAGAATGAGAATGAGATTAGGGATTAGTTATAGAGGACTAGGGATGGATCCTAAGGCATGGGGTAATTGTTAAAGACATATCCCTCCTATCCCAATAGTATATAAGTGTTTATGATGCCTACACCTTTGCAAAAATTTGTCACCAAACTAGTCTAACTAACACAGTGGAGTTTGTGTAGAGTGATATAGTGAGATTGGTCTATAAGACCAATATTGATACATGACCATGAAATATATGTTTCCAAATATGTTCAAAGGATGATAAATCTTTAAAAAAATCCATTGTAAGATCACATAAGTATCCCCATAGGTGTTTTACAAGTTGATTTTATTGATTGTGTTTTTAGGCCTACAAGCAACATTTTTGTGTGTGAAAATGATGTTCCTGAGTCAATTTTTATTAAGACTTGTTGTCCCAAAAAATAATGACATTTTTGGGACAAACTATGAACTATTTTTGTTCAACAGACTAAAATCATCTCTCCCCTTTTCAAAAATTTCTCTGAGCATACAAGTTCTTCATTTTTCAATGATTTTTCTTAAATCTACAGACTCAACATGCTTGAGATTAATAGGTTCAAAGGCTTTTGCAGGCAAGTTCAATCAAAAGAAAAAGCTCCCAACACTTAGTCATTTTTGGGGTTGGTTCGATCAGTCGATTCAATCACAGGTTTGAGGAGATGCCCCAGGGCCGAAGGAACAAATGCCTTGGTGAAGGGTACCAACATTGGTTCAAGGGTTAAAGAAAAAATAGAATTCCTTCGGATTTGTTCAAAGGCCCAAAAGGAACAATTCCTTAGAAATTTTTGTTTGATAGAAATGAAAAAGTTAAGGAAGCCAAATTAATTCTTTCAAAAAGGTTTTTCCATGGGAAAATGACCAAAGCAAAATTCCTTCAGACATTTTGTCTGAAGGAATTCACTCGGGAAGAAAGCCCGAAGAAATAGAAACAATTGAAATGGCTAAGCAAAGAAGCGAAGCTTTCCTTCGGAATTTTTGTCTGAAGGATAAGCCCACAAAAAAAATCTTGATGGAAAAAGACAAGGTGCAGCAAAAGCCACCACCTGTCCCTTGTAGAGTCAAAGTGGAAGCTTCCAAGTGTCATTTGTAGGGACACAGTTTCTAATAAGTTTCAAAGCTGCAAAACATGCCACGTGTCCCTTGAAAAGCTTGATGGAGCATGATAAGTGTTAATATCCATGGTCTCTCCCTTTTATTCTGTAAGGACTGTGGTGGGCCCCGAGTGAGTTGCTAAGGTTAAGTGGCATGTGACAAGTGCCATCATCTGCATGAATCCAAAATGAGTCCCAAATATTTTTGCAGTGTTTCTAGGACCACAGTGGAAACTGCCACATTTCATCTTTAGTAGGACTCTCAAAAGTATAAAATGCCATGTGTCACTTGCTGAGATCAGTGGAAAGTGGCCAAAACAAGCGAGAAAGACATGATGAAATTGGTTTGAGCGCAGGCTTGGATACATTTAAAGGCCAAAATTCTAAAGGGAAGAATGTAAAGAGCTAGCAAAGCTGAGGATATTGCCCTGAGAGCTTGAATTCCAGGAAAAGACAAAACCCAAAAGGGAAAAGATAGCTCGAGGGCTCAAATCATAAGCAGAAAGAGGGAAAGGCCAAAATCTCTTCAAGGGAGTTATTTCTAGTAGGTGAAATAGTAGATCAAGCAAACTTTTGAACATGCCAAATCAAGGACGTAGCCTAGTTTTCTTCAAAGAAGTAATGGCCAATTGGATAGCTGCGTAGACATCAAGAAAAGGACTAGACAATCCATACTAAGGAAGAGACATATTAGAGAAATGGACATGCCATAGCTATGGCAATGCACTATTCCCAACATGGCCCCTACAGATAGAACTGAAGGTGTATTGAAGGCATTCAATTTGGCATGGACCTTTTTCATGAAACAAGCACCCAAGTCTTTCTTGGAGTGATATATATTGTAAAAATTTTTATTGTTAGAGGGAGACTTTTCATTTTTACAGGAGCAAAACTCTACCCAGTTGAAAGAAGAATACTAAGACTTTGAGCTCAGATTGTAATTTCATTTTATTTTATCTGAATGAGAAAGCAAGTTTTTTGTAGACTTTGTGTTGTTTTGGCTTGTATCATTTTAAGTGATTATTCTTATGTCTATCTTCTGAATGTGTTTTTGTTTATTTAATTTGACAAGAAAAATTAGTGAAGGTAATAAGGAAGGTGTCCTGAAGCCAACTAAGGGAAGACTTTGTGATTTCACAATTGTTTTCAGTGTGTTTTTCTTTTCTTTCTATGTTGGGGATTCTGGGATGACTTTGTGCCCCCATTATCCTTTGTGTTATACTCTTTGGGTAGTTGAGGTGGAAAATTTGTGTTCTATTTCATCGTACTGGTTACTACACCCTATATTCACTGGTTACTTTTACTACCTGAAAGAACTCGTAATGTTTCTTGCAAGAACACTTTTAAAAGAAGAGAAGTGCCTTCAGTGTTTTGACCAAGATTTTCTCCTCTGTTTGTTAACATCATCTTTGAAAGAAGAGAGATGGATGATGTACCCTACCCCTGAGTGTTATTTTTTGCATGTATATATAGTATATAGCTCCTGTGTATTTATAGGGAACCTCCCCTTGATGAGAGGAGAGATTTGTCCATCTCTGATCCAGTAAACCTACAAATTGGGCTGACCAATCTCCTTTGCTATGGATGATAAGACCTATTTTGCTCAATCAGATAGCTGACTGACAAAATATTCACCCAACAATCTTTTTGGTGACTATGTTGGGGAAGAGCGCCCAGTTTGAAGTCTCAAGCTTCAAGCTAAAGCATATCTTACTCTTTTCCATTTTTGTTCTACAATCTGACAACTCCATGTTATACCAGAAGCCAAAAATCTCAAGGTGTTGTTTACCCTACTTTTGAGTTGGTGCTGTAGAGTAATTTTGAGTTGTTTCCTCTACAACCTCACCTTCAACATACTAGGAGTCTTCCTCCTAGCCCTACTATGTCATGTCCCCTTTTTAGAGGGCATTGACAGACTTCATGATTAGCCTATTATGCGACCCTCGTAGGCTAATAGGATGGATAGGGGGTCATAATGGAGCTTGGCTTGACTTTGATTCACAGGATTTTCTACATTTGGTTTTCATTCAGGGTCTTTCGAACACATTTGGCCTGAGCTCCTACTTTTTAGGGATATTTGATATGCAGCGGAGCGCCTTTATTTTGGTATGGTCATGTGCGGAATCACTCCCTGATTCACCAGCTTCGATCGGTTCGAGGATCCGACGTATGTTGAGGGAGATATTAATATTTGATTGATTTAATCAAATATTAATTATTTGGTCTAATTTTAAATTAGATATTAATTAATTATTAATTAATTAATTAATTATTTGGTCTAATTTTAAATTAGATATTAATTGATTATTAATTATTAATTAATTGGTCTAATTTTAAGACCCAAGTTCTAATTTAAGAAGCCCAAGTTCTAATTTGAGGAAATCTAATTTTAGCAAGCACACCTTTGGAAGGGTATAAGAGTTTCTCATGGGAGAGAGTTGGAATTATGCTATTGATTATTGATATTGATTTTGAGAATTTCTTCTGTGAAGACTGAGCCTAGGGTTCAAGGATTCCATCTGCATTGGAGAACGTTCCCTCTTCAGTGTGTGCGATTCAGAGGTTGTGAAAGATCAGCCGATCTATTGCCAAATTGAGAGATAGCTTCATACAGGAGTTATCACAGATTTCCATTAGCATTGAAGAACGTCAACTCTTCATTGTGTGTGATTCAGAGGTTGTGAGAGATCAGCCGATCTATTGCCAAATTGAGAGATAACTTCATACAGAAGTTATCACAGAGGTTTCAGGTTTGAGAGATAGCTTCACCCAGAAGTTATCATAGTATTACAGGTATTTGAGAGATAACTTCACACAGAAGTTATTACAGATATTTTAGGTATTTATCTTTATTTAGTTTTTGATCCAATAAATTATACAGATAGAGATATTCTGTATTAGAATAGTATATCTTCAGATCAGGTGGTTCAACAATCAGGGGTTAAGAACAGACAGGTTGGCGGTCGTACTAAGTCCGTACAGGGCCGTACAGATTCCCACAGATACCGACACCGGCAGATAGAGATCCCCAGTGACCGACATCGGCCGTCTGAGGACTGACATCGACAGATAAGGACCCACAAAGACCGACGTCGGCAGTATATCGACCGACGCCAGCGACTGTGTGTTCGACACAGCAGGCCAAGACTTCCAGAATTGCAAGTTTATTCCCAATTTGCATAATTTCAGGGTTTTAAGACCATATCTATAATATTATTTGATTTGCATAAGAAAGGACATCTATTGTAATCAGCTGGATGAATGATAAGATCTGTGTTTTGTTTATGCAAGTTTGAATCTATTCTACAAATTATATCTTGTTCAGAGCTCTATGTGTTTCTATATTCCCTGATAGAAGGGGATATTACAATTGTTCAGAGCTTTTTTAGGAAGAAAAAAGGAGCCCCTAAGTAAGGGACATCACAGTGGTATCAGAGCCAATGTCTTGCCATCCTGTTGGGTAGTTTGGGTAAGTTGAATCAGCGAAGTATCATAATGACTTCATATACTTAGAGTCGGTGGGACTATGATATGAGGAAGTTGGAACTCAGTTTGAAGAGGTTGAATGAATCTCTTTCATATCCTTCATCCAAAAACAAGCCCACGCGGTATATGACAGTGAATGATGAGTGGGACTTATTACCTCCTCATGTTCAAGAGAGGATGACCTTTGATCGTTTTGTCAAGCTGAGGAGAGAGCACTACAGATCACTTAGACGAGAGAGCAGCATGTCCCATAATTATTATGATTATGAGATAGGAGATAGTGAAGATGAGGATGAGTTAGATGCTTGCACTCAGAGTGTAGAGGTGTGTTCAGATGTTAGTGCACTGAGGGTTGATGATCTCTCAGCTATGGCAGAGATTGTAGAAGAGTCCCAAGATCCGATTATTGCAGATGACACCCAGGAGAATGCAGTGGATAGTTTTGAGGACTTAGTTTCATCGGTAGTTTCTTTCGGTATGGAAGAGTTAGACAGTGATGCTACAGTTGTTGATACTCCGTATGTTGATATGAGCTATGGAATTGATTCACAGAGTATGGATGGTAGTATTACAGAGGTCAGTGATTCTGAGTCTACTCTTTTGGGCCATGCATCAGTGGAGGATTGTAGGAGACAATCTAGCTAGCGCCATCATGTGTCTAGTCAGCTGCGAGTTAGTGAGCGAGACATTGCTACCGCTTGCAAACATTTTGATGATGCTCGTTAGTTGTTAGTAGTTTATGGATGGGGTTCTACTAGCATCGAGCAGGGAGGCAGTTATTTGTCCTTGACAGAGATCCACTCTTTATGGGAGGCTATCCAGATTTTGAGACAGGACTATATGCAGTTGGTCACCGACATAGATTATCTTATAGAGTGGGGCGGCACATCGTATGATGCATTATTGGCCAAGGAAGATAAGGTGAGTGAGCTTACTCAGCAGCTCGAGGTGACTTCTGAGATTCTTGAGAGTACACAGTTGGCTTTCAAGGAGTCACAGTTTCATTTGGCTAAGGTGACTGCAGAGTTGGAGCATTTACGGTCTTCACCGGTACCAGGCCTAGTCCATTTATATATTGAGATGGTTGGTGGTGAGTACATTCTTACAGGGGTCGCTGAGGAGCATGTTATTGACGTTGACACCCATGTTCAGGTTTTGGGAGTACCTGATTCTGATGAGTTGGAGATACCAGTGGAGTCGAGTCTCCAGATTGATTCTCCTCACGTATATGACAGTGTGGTACTATTCGTTGTGCCACCTTTACAGAGGGATCAGTTATGGGATGGATTGGCACCATCTTTTGTAGATGGAATTGGCAGTTGGAGTTGTCCATTCTACTTGGGTTATCATACTTCGAGAGTTTGCTTCTCATGCGTTCTTGACTATGGTATTTGTGATCTTAGAGATTGGTTGAGTTGCATCCGTTAGTTTGATTTTGGATTCCCCTTTGTTCTACTACTAATGATATTGCAGGTGTTTGCATTGATTTTCATCAGTGTAGATCATGACTACATTTGGGATCCAAGAGGATAGAGTGGTTCATTGTTCTGAGATTGCTTGGGGATAAGCAATTTCAGGAGGGGTGGATTGTCATGTCCCCTTTTTAGAGGACATTGACAGACTTCATGATTAGCCTATTATGTGACCTTCGTAGGCTAATAGGATGGATAGGGGGTCATAATGGAGCTTGGCTTGACTTTGATTCACAGGATTTTCTACATTTGGTTTTCATTCGGGCTCTTTCGAACACATTTGGCCTGAGCTCCTACTTTTTAGGGATATTTGATATGCAGCAGAGCACCTTTATTTTGGTATGGTCATGTGCGGAATCACTCCTTGATTCACCAGCTTCGATCGGTTCGAGGATCCGACGTATGTTGAGGGAGATATTAATATTTGATTGATTTAATCAAATATTAATTATTTGGTCTAATTTTAAATTAGATATTAATTAATTATTAATTAATTAATTAATTATTTGGTCTAATTTTAAATTAGATATTAATTGATTATTAATTATTAATTAATTGGTCTAATTTTAAGACCCAAGTTCTAATTTAAGAAGCCCAAGTTCTAATTTGAGGAAATCTAATTTTAGCAAGCACACCTTTGGAAGGGTATAAGAGTTTCTCATGGGAGAGAGTTGGAATTATGCTATTGATTATTGATATTGATTTTGAGAATTTATTCTATGAAGACTGAGCCTAGGGTTCAAGGATTCCATCTGCATTGGAGAACGTTCCCTCTTCAGTGTGTGTGATTCAGAGGTTGTGAAAGATCAGCTGATCTATTGCCAAATTGAGAGATAGCTTCATACAGGAGTTATCACAGATTTCCATTAGCATTGAAGAACGTCAACTCTTCATTGTGTGTGATTCAGAGGTTGTGAGAGATCAACCGATCTATTGCCAAATTGAGAGATAACTTCATATAGAAGTTATCACAGAGGTTTCAGGTTTGAGAGATAGCTTCACCCAGAAGTTATCATAGTATTACAGGTATTTGAGAGATAACTTCACACAGAAGTTATTACAGGTATTTCAGGTATTTATCTTTATTTAGTTTTTGATCCAATAAATTATACAGATAGAGATATTCTGTATTAGAATAGTATATCTTCAGATCAGGTGGTTCAGCAATCAGGGGTTAAGAACAGACAGGTTGGCAGCCGTACTAAGTCCATACAGGTCCGTACAGATTCCCACAGATACCGACACCGGTAGATAGAGATCCCCAGTGACCGACATCGGCCGTCTGAGGACCGACGTCGGCAGATAAGGACCCACAGAGACTGACATCGGCCGTATATCGACCGACACCGGTGACTGTGTGTTCGACACAGCAGGCCGAGACTTCCAGAATTGCAAGTTTATTCCCAGTTTGCATAATTTCAGGGTTTTAAGACCATATCTGTAATATTATTTGATTTGCATAAGAAAGGACATCTATTGTAATCAGATGGATGAATGATAAGATCTGTGTTTTGTTTATGCAAGTTTGAATCTATTCTACAAATTGTATCTTGTTCAGAGCTCTATGTGTTTCTATATTCCCTGATAGAAGGGGATATTACAGTTGTTCAGAGCTTTTGTAGGAAGAAAAAAGGAGCCCCTAAGTAAGGGACATCACATACTAGGTCACCAACACAAGGTAGAGCTTCTTTTTCTACTGCTAGCAGAGCTTTGCCTATCCATTCTCCACCCAAATTTGTGATCCCAATTTTACATAATCAAATCATGGCTCAAGGCCCCTGGGGTAACTCTTTTGGTCCACTAAATTTAACTCCACCTCTACATGAGCTTCCACATAGTTTAAGGAAGAATTTCCCCAAATTCTTTGGTGATGGGAAAGTTCATCCTGATAAACACATTGTAGCTTTTAGCATACCCTGTGGCATAATAGGGGTGGAATTTGAAGACATAGAAGTCAGGCTATTCATGGAGACACTACAAGGCATTGTTGTAGACTGGTTCTACCATCTACAAGCTAGATCAATGACTGCCTGGGACACACTCAAAGATAAATATGAATCTAGGTTCAAACCTATAAAAGATGTGCATGTCTTGCTGGTACAACTCACACAGATGAAGAAAGAGCCCTATGAACCTACGAGGGACTTCATTGCCATGTTTGACAAGCTGAGGCATAAGATTCCCATGGTCACCCAAATGACACCTCAAAATTTCAAGTGTTTCTTCATCAACTCACAGCTACCTAAAGTGAGTTTTTTGCTGAGATGGGTAGACACATAGACCTTGCTACTACTCAAGACTTGGCTATTGAGGCAGAATATGACCTTATCTTGGTAGAAAAGATAAGGAGAGACCCTAATAAAGGTAAATCATCTTCATCTTCTAAATACTCACCTATAGTCACCACTGACCCAATGGTACAAAAGCTAGCAAATGAAGTGCTAGCTCTCAGAAAGCAAATGGTGCAAGGGATGTCATCTGCTCCTACATATAGAGATATGCTAAGGAGGACATTTCAAAATTAGGCATATCAAGGCAATACTATCAAAAATAAAGGATAACTAAATCACCTTCCTCTTCTATAGAGGAACCTTACCCTCAAAGCACTTCCAACCAACTTAGCAGTTAGATATCTTGAAACTAAATCAGATTTCTCATTCCAGCTTGAGTTGAATCCTGAAGATGACACTAATCTCTTCATTGAGAAAGAAGAAGAATTAGCTGGTGACTCTCATATTGGTTTCCTAAACTACCAGGATGAACCTAGAAGTGAAGGTAATGTAGCTGAGGGATCATATGCTATATTCACCCAGTCCATGAATCAATCAGCTCAATCAGCTGATAAGGAGAAATCAGAGGAGTGACCTCAACTAGTAGTTTCAATTGCTAAGTAGGGGTCTACTCTTCCTTTCTAGCCAAAGGACCCCGTGGTTACAAGAAAGGTAAGTACCTCAAATGCCCCTACACCTTCTACTTCAAATTTGTAGTCTAGTCCTCCCCCTTCCAAAAATTAAAAGGATGAATTCACATCCTCTACTCCTGGATCATTCTAGGCATTTGAAATAATTGACCATATAAAGAAAACCAAAATTTAAATGTCTAAATTTGAATTTTTACAGTTCCATTTTGAGCAATTAGATAAATTAGTTTAGTGCGTGAAGAACCAAAATGCCCCTATAAGATAAGCCATTCACAAGGTGAATCATGTTTCCCTATTAGTTTAGTGCGTGAAGAACCAAAATGCCCCTAAGAATGCACCCACCAGGAACAACCTTGTCACTACTCCCCCTACCACTCTTGGTAGAACTAAACCTTTATATGTCTCATTGCTGATAAATGGACATCAGCTAAACAACTACATTATTGATTCCAGAGCTTCAGACAATGTAATGCCTGCCAAAGTGGCTGAATCCCTTGGCCTTACATTGACCAAAACATTTGGTATATGCTTCTCCATGGAAAACAAGCAAGTACCACTATTAGGGAAAATCAATGATGCCCAATTCACATTTGCAGCATTCCCAGACAAGATAATCAAGATAACTATCTTGGTGGCCAACGTCCATGCATCCTATGGCGTCCTTCTTGGGGAAAATTTTTGTAGGGATTTTGGTGGTGAATTGAGTATGGACTTATCCAAGGCAAGGATCATAGTCAAAGGTGTTATGAAGAGGCTACTCCCTGAGAAGGAAGTGAAATACGTGGTTACCCAGACCTTAGCACCTGAAGCTCAAATTTTGTTTGAGTCTTCAAGCATGGGTAACTACTTTTTATCCATGGATTAATTCCATGAAACATATTTTGAAACTCTTAAAGGTGATAACTTGAATATTAGTTCATCTAAAACAACAGAAGAATTAGTTGAGTGCAATGCAAGGGTGGAAGAATCTCCCCCTCTGAATGAAGAAAAATCCAAAGAAAAATTAGTGTCTAACGAGGTATGGATTCTTGAATTTGATGGCAGCTACTCCACTGGATCAAGAGCTGGAGTTGTGCTGATATCTCCTCAAGGAGATATTTTTCCTTCATCATAAAATTTTTATTTTAGCAACACTAATAATATAGCCGAGTATGAATCTCTGTTGCTTGGATTGAAGGCTTCCCAAGACCAAGGTATCAAGCTCCTTCATGCCAAAGGAGATGTTGAACTAGTGGTTTGTCAGGTGAGAAACCTGTATCAAATCAAGAATGAAAGATTGCATCACTACCACAATCTAGTCTGGGATCAACTTGAAAGTTTTGATGCTTTCAACATCTCTACCATTCCTAGATATTTTAATGATTGGGCTGATACACTAGCTGTCTCAGCTACTCTCTTGGTCCCCCGCTCAGACTTCAAAGGAGACAAGTACACTATTGAGTTGGTCTTTTGACTAAGTGTCCCTAATAAGGTCAATCATTGGCAAGTGTTTAACAATGACAATTAGATCATTACCTTCCTAGAATAAAAGGAAAGCTTTGAACGGTTGCATTTTGAAGGTAGTGAACCTTAGAAGTGTGAACCAGCTCTTGAATCAAATATAGATGCAAGTGAGGAGTTCCTGAAACTAAAATGGAATAAGATTCCCAAAGGCCTAGTTTCCCTTGAGAAGTTATTTGACAAACATGATAGATTTGTGAGACAGCAACAAACATATTCAAGCTCCTCTCAGGAGTTTGATCAGATAAATTTGGGTACCAAGGATGATCCCAGGATGGTGAACCTTGGGAAGTGCTACACTCTTGAGGAGAGGTTCAAGATCACTACTCTACTTCACCAGTACATGGATGTCTTAGCATATTCTTATGATGACCTGAAGTCACTCAGGCCTAATGAAATCTACCATGACATTCCTCTTAAGGCTGACTCGGTGTCATACAAGCAAAAATCTAGACAATATAATTCGAAGATATCAAGTACTAGTTTGTTTGAGATACAAAAGATGTTAAATTCTAAGATCCTTTTCCCAATCCATCATTCCACATGGATTGCAAACATAGTGCCTGTAAGGAAGAAGAATGGCAAAATTCACCTCTGTCTAGATTTTAGGAATTTAAATCAGTCATCCTTGAAGGATAACTATCCTTTGCCAATCATGGATCAAGTTATTTAGATAGTAACTAGTTTGGAGATGTTATAAATGGTAGATGGTTTCTTAGGATATAATTAGGTTGAAGTTGGTGAGGCAAACCAGCACAAGACCACTTTCACCACACCCTAGGGCACATTTGCATATAGAAGGATGCCTTTTGGCTTGATAAATGTTGGTGCCACCTTTCAAAGAGAAATGGACCTTGCTTTCAAGGATGAGATGGGTATGTTCATTGTAGTTTATCTTAATGACTTGACTATGTTTTTGAAGCATCACCCAGATCATGTACGCCACTTGCAACAAGTGATGGAATGCTGCCACCAAAATGGCATTTCCTTAAATCCCAAGAAATCAGCTTTTGGAATAACAGAGGGGAAAATTCTCAGACACATTATGTCCAAAAGAGGCATAAATATTGACTCAGATATATTGAATTCTATCCAAGAGCTTACCATGCCCACAAGTAAGATTGTTGTTCACTCTTTCTTTGGAAAGGTAAATTTCTTATGGAGGTTCTTCCCTAAATTTGCTGAGAAGACTAGGCACATTGTAAACATGATGAAGAATAAGGCCACATTTAATTAGACTAAAGAAGGCAAGTCAGCATTTGAGGATATCAAGACTACCATTGCCCATGCCCCATTTCTAGTTTGTCCAAATTATATGAAGAATTTCCTCATGTATAGTTATGCTTCTGAACACACACTTTTAGCCATCCTGGTTCAATAGAATGAAGAAGGTGTGGAATCTCCCATTTCCTTCATGAGTTATCCTCTCAAAGCTCATGAGCTAAAGTATTCAAACATGGAGAAGCATGCTTATGTAGTGGTTAAGGTAGTGAAACATTTTTGTTTCTACATCCTCAAGTCATGAGTTACTACTTTGGTTCTTGATACCATGGTCAAATCCATATTAACTCAGCAAGAGTTTGGAACCAAAAGAGGCAATTAGATTGCAAAGATCTAGGAGTTTGATCTAGTCATCAAGCTAACAAAGTTGATATAGGAAAAGGGCGTATGCCAGTTGATTGCTAACAACAAACCAGAAGAAGCAAGGCATGAAGAAGCAGAGACAGAAGACACGCCAACAGTCCTCTTTGTCTCTGCCACGCATGAGTGGTATTTAGGTATTGCTCAATTCTTTACTTATGGTGAGTGTCCTACTCACTTATCTTATAAATAAAGGAGAACTATCAAGCTGAGAGCTGCCAATTTTGTCCTTTAGGACAACGGCCTGTATAAGAGGAGCCTTGATGGAGTGTTCCTTCGTTGTGTGGAAAAGGAGCAACAAAGCCTAATTCTGAAGTCCTTCCACAATTCAGCTTATGGAGGACATTTTTTTGCACCTGTGACTACCCATAAAATTTTGTGAGCTAGGTACTACTAGCCAACTCTCTTTCAAGATGCATACCAGTGGGTTATGAAATGTGAACTATGCTAGTAGTTTGTTAGTAGACCCAAGTTAGCTGCCCTTCCTCTCAAGCCAATGGTCATAGAGGAGCCATTCTAGCAATGGGGAATCGATTTTATTGGAGCTGTAAATCCATCTTCAAGTGCTAGACATGATTATGTCCTTACATCAATAGATTACTTCACCAAGTGGGTGGAAGTAATTCCAACTAAGCATGCTACTTCAGAAGTAGTATGTAATTTTCTCAAGGAGAATATCATTTCCAGGTTTAGGGTCTCAACCAAGATTATCACTGACAATGCATCTTGTTTCACTTCTTAGGGGATTACTCAATTCTATTTCTACTATGGGATTACACTCTCCCACTCTTTTGATTACTTTCCACAAGGGAATGGACAAGCTGAATCAATCAATAAGAACCTAGTGACTATCATCAAGAAGCTAGTGGATGACAACCAAAGGACATGGCATAAAGCATTGGTTGATGCTCTATGGGTAGATATAATTACACCAAAGAGAGCAATTGGTATGTCTCCTTTCCAATGTCTTTATGGTATCAATGCTGAGATACCAATCACCTTGGAATTGCCAGCATTGAAATTGGCTAAGGCAATTGAGGATCAAACATATGAAAATACCCTTGATAAGAGGATCATGTGCCTGACTGATTTGGATTAGTAGAGAACTATGGTGGTAGATTGAATTACTGCCCACCAAAGTCTGGTGAAAAAACTCTTTAACCAAAAAGCAAAAAACTATGATTTCTAGATTGGAGATCAAGTCTTGCTGTGGGATAAAAGGAGAGAGCCAAAGGGTATGCATGGAAAGTTTTATTCTCTTTAGAGAGGCCCATTTATTATTCACCAGCTCAATGGTGAGAATAACTTCTTGTTGAAATATCAAGATGGCACACTCTTTACTCTACCTCACAATGGGCAGAATTTGAAGCACTTCAATTCCTGAAGTGTCATATGAGTTCACCTCTACATATGTACATTTGTATAGTCTTTGTTTTTGCGCTGTGTCATCCATTTTCATTTTTTGGAACTTTTCTTTTTGGGTAGCATGACTCCATAGCCCAATGGCACACTTCAAGGCACTAGAGATTTTGGCTTTTACTCCCCTCATATGTTTCAAGTTTTCAACTAAAAGAAGTTCTCCAACTGAAGCCAACTATTTTACCCAAAAATAAGAGACATTTTTGGGACAACCTATGAACTATTTTGGTTCAACAGACCAAAATCATCTCTCCCCTTTCCAAAAATTACTCTGAGCATACAATTTCTTCATTTTTCAAGGCTTTTTATTAAATCTATGGACTCAACATGCTTGAGATTAATAGGTTCAAAGGCTTTTTCATGTGAGTTCAATCAAAAGAAAAAGTTCCCAACACTTAGTCATTTTTAAGGTTAGTTCAATCAGTCAGTTTAATCACAGGTTCAAGGGGCTGCTCCAGGGCTGAAGGAACAAATGCCCTGGTGGAGGGCACCAACATTGGTTTAAGGGTCAAAGAAAAGATAGAATTCCTTTAGATTTGTTCAAAGGCCCAAAAGGAACAATTCCTTTAGACTTTTTGTCTGATAGAAATGACTAAGTGGAGGCCAAATTAATTCTTTTGAAAAGGTTTTTCCATAGAAAAATGACCAAAGCAAAATTCCTTTGGACATTTTGTCTGAAGGAATTCACTCAAGAAGAAAGTCTGAAGAAATTGAAACAATTGAAATGGCTAAGCAAAGAAGTGAAGATTTCCTTTGGACTTTTTGTCTGAAAGAGAAGCCCACAAAAAAATGCCCGATGGAAAAAGACAAGGTGCAGTGGAAGCCACCACGTGTCTCTTGTAGAGTCAAAGTGGAATCTACCAAGTGTCATCTGCTGGGACATAGTTTCTAATAAGTTTCAAAGCTGCAGAACATGCCACGTGTCCCTTGAAAAGCTCGGTAGAGCATGACAAGTGTCAATATCCGTGGTCTCTCCCTTATATTCTATAAGGACTGTGGTGGGCCTTGAGTGAGTTACTAAGGTTAAGTGGCATGCAAAAAGTGCCATAGTCTGCATGAATCCAAAATGAGTTTTGAATGTTTCTAAAGAGTTTCTAGGAGCACGGTAGAAACTACCACGTTTCATCTTCAGCAAGACTCTCAAAAGCAAAAAAATGCCACGTGTCACTTGCTGAGATTAGTGGAAAGCAGCCAAAGCAAGCAGGAAAGACATGATGAAATTGGTTTGAGCATAGGCTTGGATACATTCAAAGGCCAAAATTCCAAAGGGAAGAATGTAAAGAGCTGGTAAAGTCAAGGAATAGCCCTGAGAGCTTGAATGCCAGGAAAAGACAAAACTCGAAAGGGAAAAGATAGCCTGAGGGCTCAAATCATAAGTAGAAAGAGGGAAAGGCTAAAATATCTTTAAGGGAGTTATTTAAAATATGTGAAATAGTAGATCAAGTAGACTTCTAAACATGCCAAATCAAGGATGTGGCTTATTTTTCTTCCAGGAAGTAATGGCCAATGGGACAGCTGCGCAGACATCAATAAAAGGACCAGACAATCCATACTAAGGAAGAGACATATTAGAGAAATGGACATGCCATAGTTATGGCAATGCACTATTCCCAGCATGGCTCCTCCAGATAGAAATGAAGGCACATTGAAGGCATTCAATTCAGCATGGACCTTTTTCATGAAACAAGTGCCCAAGTCTTTCTTGGAGCGCTATATATTGTAAACTCTTTTATTATTAGAGGGGGACTTTTCATTTTTACAAGAGTGAAACTCTACCCAATTGAAAGAAGAATACTAAGACTTTGAGTTCCTATTGTAATTTCATTTCATTTTATCTGAATGAGAAAGTAAGTTGTTTGCAGACTTTGTGTTATTTTGGCTTGTATCATTTTAGGAGATTATTCTTATGTCTATGTCTTCTGAATGTGTTCTTGTTTATTTAATTTGAGAAGTAGAATTAGTGAAGGTAATAAGGAAGGTGTCCTAAATCCAACTTTGGAAAGACATTGTGCTTTCACAATTGTTTTTAGTGTGTATTTTTCTTTTCTTTCTGTGTTGGGGATTCTGGGATGACTTTGTGCCCCCATTATCCTTTGTGTTATACTCTTTGGCCAGTTGAGGTGGAAACTTTGTGTTTTGTTTCATCCTACTAGTTACTGCACCTTATTATTACCAGTTAATTTTACTACCTAAAAGAACTCCTACTATTTCCTGCAAGAACACTTCTGAAAGAAGATAAGTGCCTTCATTGTTTTCACTAGGATTTTCTCCTCTGTTTGTTAACATCATCTCTGAAAGAAGAGAGATGGATGATGTACCCTACCCCTGAGTGTTATTTTATGCATGTATATATAGTATATAGCTCTTACATATTTATAGGGAACCTTCCCTTGATGAGAGGAGATATTTGTCCATCTCTGATGCAGTAAACCTACACACTGGACTGACCAATCTCCTTTGCTATGGATGATAAGACCTATTTTGCTCAATTAGACATCTGACTGACAAAATATTCACCCAACAAGACTAATGATCCAAAGTTAGTATATGTGTTATAAATGACTAATAGGATCATGATAATTCATTTTTTCTCATTGGAAGTCCCTGATCAAGCTTGAAAAGTTAAATGATTTTGATTATGTATTGATAGTGTTTAGTGTTTCTGATTAAGTCATCTACTGGAGTGTTCTTGAGGCCTTCTTGCCTATGTGGTGGAGACAAAAGATTTTTAAGAAGTTTTTTAAGTCATTATGATCCTATTAATATGATTTTATGCATTTCATATGTGATAAATTTGTGTATTTGGTTCAAATTTTCAATACAAACTTATAGGCACTGAGAAGGATTATTGGCAAGGAGACCTAATTGGTAGGTCCAAGTAGCGAAATGGGTCAAATGGATTTTGAGACCCAAGGTGAACTTATTAGGGGTATATTGGAGTAATTTATGAATTTTTTCATCTATTGGTTAATATAGGAAATGTTCTTAAGGTTCATAATGGTAATGTGTGGATATGATAGGCTTAATTGCATTAGGTCTCCATTAGGCCTAATGGAGGATTTAGTCCTTATGGATAATGACTAACTTATGTATTATTTATTTCACTCATGAAATAGGTGTATTTATATATTTAAATCATAATACAAGTATGATGAGGTACTTATCTAACCAAGATAGGTATGCGAAAGAATCATGTATAATGTCAAGGCCTAATAAGCTTATTTTGACTAGTTAGAGGATTGAGATATTGAGTGAAGGACATATTATTTTTGAGAATAGGTTAAGAGATTGAAGACCATAAATAACCTAATAAAAAGAATTCATGAGTATCTAAATATTTTTATATAGGTATTAATGAATGTCATTTGACTTATTTTTGCCAAAGAGAGGGTTATTTGGATGAGAAGGCCTAAGAGGCTGTTTGAGTGAGATTGAAGGGTAAAGACTATTAAAAAAGGAGGTTATCATTAGTTGAAAATTAGTAATAGGTGTTTTAAGGTGATCATATATCAGAGGTGACTTTGTTGGTTATAAGTTACCTATGGGTTTGGAGCCTCTTTGCAAGATAGAGCTTATATATGACTAGTTAAGTTGGTACTTATATAAATAGGGTTTGGAGCTCCTTATGAAGTTGGTGATTCACTAAAACTTGGATCATAACATTATAGGAATATATTCCATGTGCATGGTTTAGTGGGTTTTATCCCTCAATATGTTTTTCCACATATCTCTTATGTTCCCTTATATGCTTGTGTAGTTGCTTTGATTATACATTAATCTTTTATGTGAATGAATACTTCATGGAATGATAAATTGGACTAAATAGTGATTGTTAATAAAATGATTCACCTCCCTCTCTTAGTATCTAATTCAAGCATTTTTTGTCATAGTAGGTCATTTGAAGGAGGTCTTACATCCTAAAGGAGATTTTAAACAAACTAAAATGGCTAGTTAAACTCAGGGTGGTTTCTCTACAAGTAAAGCTTCATTGTTCAATGGATCCAATTATGCTTTTTGGAGTGTAAATATGAGTACATATCTGATGTCTCAAGGCCATGATGTTTTGTAATCAGCCTTGGATGGGTATACTTCACCTATTATTCCTCTTATGGATGCAGTAGGTAAGAAGGCCAATGACAACAACTCAAAAACAATGAATGGCATTATATGTGTTTTATTTAAAGTAGAAATTGTGAAGGTTATGCACTATGTATCTACCAAATAAATGTGGAATAAGTTGAAAACTATCATGAGGGAGATTCGAAGTCAAACTAGCCAAGTTACAAACTCATAGAAGACAACTTGAAAGTCTAAAAATGAATGAATATGAGACCATTACACCCTACTTGTTAAGGGTTGATGAGGTGGTCAACATAATAAGAGGTCAATGAGAATAATTGAAAGAGAATATTGTTGTTTAAAAGGTTTTAAGGTCTTAAACTCCCAAATTTTATTCCAAAGTATGTGTTGTTGAAGAAATGAAAGATGTAGACAAACTTGAGATGGATGGAATTCATGGAATCCTATCAACCTATAATATGAGGACAAGTGAAAGAAGACATGCAAAGGAGGAATCTACATTAAAGGAAGAAAATAAACTAAAAGAGAAGTCACAAGGTAAAAAAAAGTCATAAATAATGATAAATCTAGTATAGATGATAATGAGTTAATATCTATGTTTGCAAGAAAGTTAAAGATAGGTTTAGGTAAATACAAATGCAAGCTACCTCTTAAATGCTTGAATTGTGGAAAGTTTGGACACTTTTCCAACAAATGTCCTCACAAACATAGGAAAAAATATGATGTAAAACATAATTAAGATCATGATGATGATAAAAAGTCTTATAAGTTTGATCAGAGCAATAAAAACTTTGGAAGATATGACAACAAGAAAATGTTCTTAAAAAACAAAAGGAGTCTTTATACCAAGGAAGATTGTAGCTCATCTAATGATAGTGAAAGAAGTGATTCAGAGAGTGATCATGAAGATGATGGACCTGATGTTAATGAGGTTCACTTTCTGGTTAAAGAAACAAGTTACTCAAATCAAGAAGAATCCATATGGATTGGAGGTGATGTTGGTGATTTAGATGGATAGGGAGATGAGGTGGATCTTGAAGTTGAGTTGATGAATACTCTATAAGAAATGAAGATGGTTAAGAAAAATAATAGGGTGATGAGGTCCCTTATCAAAGACGATGAGGAGAAAATCAACTTGTTTGAAGTTAGACTAAACAACAAATCTAAAGAGCAAGAGGAAATAGTCAAACAAGTGGAAAATCAAATTGAAATTATGACTGCAAGCCAATAAGCAAAAGAAGAATAATGTCCAAGGTATGTGGCTAGATTGAACTCTTTGAGAGATGAATTGAAATAAACATCTAATAAGGTTATGTCCTTTATAAGGTTTGAAAAGAGCACCAATGATCTAGATAATCTTTTGATTAGTCAAAAGACTATTGTTGACAAGACAGGTCTTCGTTTCATTGGATATCAAGAGAAAGACATTAATATGATCAAAAAGGTCAAAGATCAATCAAAGAATAAGGATGCTGATAGAACAAAGGTCAAAATTATCAAGAATTATAATAACATAAGGTATGCTAATCTTTTCAATGGCTATTATTATTAATGTAATCAATTTGGTCATAGAGTAAGTAATTACATAAGGCTCTTCAAGAATTAATTTGCATGAAAATATGATGACAACCATCAGCCAAGAGGAATGGGTCATGGTGTGTTTCCATCAATAGGGATAACATGCTTTAACTATCATAAGGTTATTCACATTACAAAGTACTTTAAGCATAACACAAGAGAGAAATAATAAGTGGAAACCTAAGATGGCTAAGGTTGATAACCAATATGTAAGTTCAAATGGACTATTTTCCATGGTAGAATAAAATCAAGATGCACATGAATGCCAATAATTTTCTCTATTAACACAGCTTGTTGATGAAGGAAACAAGACCAATGAATCAAGCCAAAATGATACCCAAACAAAGATTGAAGTGATGAATCCATAAGGACAAATCAAGTATAATAAGATCATGGAAAAGGTTCAGTCCTATAAGGACATGGAGATCTAGTAATCTCCTAAATTTATGTTGTTCTATCTCTGTAGAGCATAAGTGACTCCATTAGGCTTCATGGAGGCACTCAACTAGTAAGCTAGAAGCATGAAAAATACTTGGTCATAGGGGGAGCTACTGTGGTCTTAAGAGATCTTTAGGTTTTAGTTTCATTCAAAGAGATCTGCTATAGATGTGAACTCAAGAAACAAGTAAACAAAAGTTGGTATGATGACTTGATCAAACCAAGTCACAGTTTTGAAAATGTCTTGAATTTTCATGGAGATAAAGGGAGTCAATCATGTCTCATGAGTAGGTATGTGAACCTAATCTATGCTAAAGAAAGGTTTGATGTAGTTTTTTTGACACAGGTCCAAGGATAAATTAGCTTCCAAGAAGGTGAACCTTAGTCATTAATTTCAAAGGGGGAGAAAGATCATGTTTCAAGTTCAAGTATTGGAGATTGATCTGCATGATTAAGAAGGTTTGCCATCAATGACAAAGGGGGATATTTTTGAGGTATGTCCCTAATGTTGGTTTTAATGAATTAATGTTGTCATTAATTTCAAAGACAAGTAAAAATTCCTTGATGACAAAATTCAGAGTTGATATCATAGTTGGTGAAGTGGTGTGTGACTAAGAAGCATCTTATTTGAGCTCTAAGTATCGAGAAGCATATAAGATAAGTACATATTAGTACAAAGTTGTAAATATGGTAGAGATTATAAAGTTTTTTGAAAATGGACTTGTCTTCAAGAAATATTGGTTAAAAGAATGACATCATTGAACTAGCCAATTGTGTCTAAACTTTGAGCACTAGGCATCTTGAGTAGCATGGCCTAGCTCTGTGAGAAAATGTATGCATGATGCATGATGAAATATATTTATGATGCATGATGCATGTGATCTTGGTGTTTTTAGTTACTTATGTTAGAAATATATTTACTCTTTGATGATTATTTCTTTAAATGTTTGGGTAGAGAAGATGATATAGGGGCATATTAGTTAGATTCAATTTTGGTTTGCATGATACAGTTATAACATAAATATATTTCTAATGTAAGTTTCAACATTGCTGAGCTTATATCTAGTCTTATGGTCTAAGCATTGAAAGTAAAAATCCAATATAAAAATAAAAAACCAAGATCATAGAATAAATATCTTTACCAAACGTGTAAACCCTTCTCTATGGCTCTGTATTCTCAATTCTCTTATCTCCCAATTAGACTGTAGGTTTGTAGTGAAACATTATCTATACATAGGGACTAAAAGTAACCAGTCTATGAAAATTATGCTTCAACCAGTATAAAGTCACTATGAAATCTATAAAATACTTGCTAAATATGTCATCAAATGCACATACGAGTTTATTGAATCCTTAGAAACTATTTTTTGTATACATATAAATATAGTTATTTTACCAAGGACATATAGTGATATACAATCTACCTTGAATTCCTCTTTCTTAAACATGGAAACAACTACATGACATAGAAAGGAACTCAAAAACACAATAAAAATATAGTTGTCTTACCAACAACACAAAAATCATCAAACTTGCTTTAATCATTCTTTCCTTCACTGAACATCCAAACATAGTAAATCTTGTCACTACAAATATATAGGGAAACATAGAGTCTTCTTATCTCAAAACAAACAAAACTTGTCTTAATTCACTCCTTTCAGAGTTATTTTACATGTTCCTTTTGAAAACCAACCCCTCCATTCTCTCATAGATTGAATGACTACTGTAAACAGAATTATTACCTTTCTTTTATTGTCCAAACTGATGTAACTACCTATGTAACTCCCATTATATGTTGGGAGTGCACAAATACCTAACCTATTCACCAAAGTGACTCATCATGTGAGTCATTTATGACCTTAGGTGCCACTAACCATTTACACCACAAGACTATGCTATAAGGACCTATTACTAACATAACATTTACTCTACAAACCTTGACCAATATTTCAAAATTCAAATGAGGAATTGATAAGAAAATGCCCAAACATCTCAAATTCAAATTTGATCAAGTCTAATCAACTAGTATGGACTCCTACATTCTTATTATTACCAAAATTACTAAAAATAGACTCAATCATGTGAAAAAAGACTAATATGTACAAATGGTAGTGATGTTCCTGCATTAGTTTGGTTCGTTGGTGCTGAACCAGATTCTGGCATATCTATATAGCACTATGGTTGTCATAATAGATGATGGTGGGATGTATGAAAGGAATGCTAAACTCAAATAAAATATCCTAAAGCCAAATAACTTAAGTAGCTATGTTAACAGCTCCGTTATACTCTACCTCTATGGATGAAATAGAAATAACATTTTACTTGTTAGTGTTTTAGTAGTTTTTTAATTCATTTTCAAGATTTTATAATTAGCTACTAAGAAAACTAATCAAATGCAAGGTTTGAAGGATTAAGGTTGATTTTTGCACCATTGATCAAGCTTTTTTGAGAACTCCTCATTTTCTAGGGAGGAATGATCTGTAACTCACTAAACTTAAATAAAACATTGATTAATAGGATAACGAGTGGATTGCTTGATATAAAACTAGTCCCAAGAGGCAACGAGCTTCCTTAGATGGATGTCATCCCACGTTCTAACATTCAAGTTTATTTTTAAACATGAAATTACAATGATAAATAAGATATGGATAAATAATGCCAAAGATAATTAATTGATAAGAAAATTTATAGAATCAAAATATGCATGCTAGAATTCAATAGCAATGTCTATGTCTTCTTGGATAATAGCTAACTACTCATAAATATTTGTGAAATCATGTATGATAACCACAAGACAAAATCATAGCTCAAAAGCTATATCACTCTGATCCACAAAGAGAGGTTGGGAGACTTTAGGAAGAATCAAATATGATAACTGAACCATGCACTAAACTTGGTAGGGTCATCTACATGAAAAGACATAATTTTTAGAAAAATATAATATAAATTTTACAAAATGTTTTAAATAGTTAACAAGGATTGATGTCGATCTTATAGGATTGATGTTGATTAAGACAAATCAACGTTGATTTTGTAAATATTATCAAATAGTGAAAATAGATTATAATAAAAATTTGTATTTTTGATAAAGTAATGGAAACATAATACAAAATAGATAGAGATAGAGGTTTAACAAATAGAAAACAATTTGATAAGGATTTAATATTTTAACTGACTATTTTAATTAAATGGAAAAAGACTGACAATGATCCCACAAGATTGATGTTGATTCAGATGAATCGATGGTGATATTATGTAGAAATACTGAATGTTAAAAAGGCTATAGTAACAACCTAATTTTTGATAAAATAATGAAAAGAGAATACAAATAAAACATAGAAACACAACATTAAATGAGAAAGATAAAAAGCATGCAAGATACTAACCTTTTAATGGTTGGAAAATAGATTTCACGAAGAAGATGAATGACCTTCCAAAAATTAGCTGGTAATCACTCCTTCAATGGTAACAAAGGTGATTGAAAGGCTTGTATAGATTCATCAATGCTTTTCATAGCAAATCATGATAGAAGATAATCTCCTTGCATTCAAATTTGTTCCTCCCCAAGCAATGGAGGATTGCTATAAATTTAAGGATCGACATCAATTCCAATAGATCAACAATGATCTTGGAGAATTGATGTCAATTCACCAAAGATGGATGGAGGTTAAACAAAATGCTATTCCAATAGGTTGGCTTAAGGTAAAATGGGGTTTAAATGGGTCCAAGGTTGTTTGGGTCATTTTAACCATGGGATAGGTTGTTAGGATATTAGTAAATTTGGTTTTTATTTGATTTTCTAGATTTTATGGTTTTAGAGGTAAAAAGGGGTAATTACTATTTAACCATAATAATTGACTTATTAACCTAGGTGGTAAAGGGAAAAAATGATGGTAAAATGTAATTATAAAAATAATTATGCATGGGGGGCATTATGACATAATGATACATAATATTAATACAAGGTGTATAAATTTAGCATCTACATTATCCCCTTTTTATGGAGTGGTATACAATGGTGTGCCATGAGATAAAAACTATAAAATGCCTAATGCCCCAAGTTTTTATGAGGAGGTATCCCCCCTCAAACTGGGCAATGGGAAGTGAAATGGAATAGATGATAGGTTTAAACTAGATGAAATGGAAAAATAAAATGGAGGAGATGATATGGATGAAATGGAAGATAGCTAAAGGACACTAAAAAGATGATAGAAAACAACAAAGGAAGTCCACATTTGCACTAAATGGAACAAAAATTAATGCAAGTAGGAATGCTCGAAAGAGTAGATCAGAAAGTGAAATGCCATAGCTAAAACAAGTAAGCTTATAAAAGGTAAATCAAGAGAAAAAGAGATAGGAATAGCAAACCAAAGTATTTGGTGTGTGTATGGTATGCATACCTATGGACAAATTTATTCAAGACAAAAGACACCCTTGGGATATTACATGGGGTAAGGTTCTAAAAAACAACAACGACATGCCATTAGAGATTAAGGAACTAATAAGGGGCCAAAATTCTTCAATCAAAAGGGTAATAGGATAGATACAATGGGATAGCTATGACAAAAGAAAGAAAATATAGGATCAAAAGTAAACTAGAAGTATAGAAAACAATCCAAAATGCAAACATTAATCAAGCCAGGGGGAATCAACATCGATCAAAAGGAATCAATGCTGATTAAAAGGAATCAATGCCGATCAGTTGAATTGACAATGATCACAAAAATGGCTATAAATAGCCCATTGATAAATAATGAGACTCATTTAGCTATTAGACATAGACGAGTTCTGTAAGTGAAATTTGATGGTTTTTGGACATTGAGACACACATACAAGGTGATCGAGGCTAACGGGAGTGGACAATGATGATGATGAGTCCATTATGAGGTAGGTGACATATTTTTTATGCATATGGGTAATTTTTAAATGGTTGATATTTTATTGCAATTTTTAGGTTTTTGGAACTTTTAGCTTAAGGGAGGGGTTAGGTTAGGAAAATTAGGGGGATATGATAAGGGGAGGGTAGATTAGGAATGTATGAGAAAAACTTTGATTGTTAGGTAAAAGAAAATCGATGATGATCCATAAGGGATTGACATCGATCTATAAGAGATTGACATTGATCTATATAGAATTGACCATGATCCATAGGGGATCAGCATCGATCTATATAGAATCGATGATGATTTACAAAATTGGAAAAATAAATATATAGAATTTAACTAACAAAAAAGTGTTGTTACAAGCACAAGACCTATTAACATTGAGGGATAGGGATTTGCCATTTCTATAGGAGCTACGAATGGAGATGGATGATGCTAACTAGGCACATCTAGATGTAGTAGGTTCTGGAGGGATCTACCATTATTTCCATGTTCATCAAAACATTGGCATGATGGTGGCTTTGATAGAGCAGTGGGATTATACCACCAACACCTTGTAGTTTTTGATAGGGGAGATGACCATTACCACTGAGGGCATTTATCGAATCTTGAGATTATCAATTTAGGGAGTCTTAGTATACACTATTGAGTAAGTTGCACATGCAACAACACTAAAATGATTATATGGGGATGATTCTACAAATATTAGATTCATGGCTAGAGCTTTTTCATTCTAGTCCTTATATAGCCAGGCACTAGCAAAGAGACTAGTGATGACCATTCTCATGTTGGCATTGACTTACTATGTATTGCCTAATTTTGGTGGAAGATGGTTACCATGTAGCTTCATTACAGTTATAGTGGATATGTTTGAGTATAGGACTATATTTGTTTGGGCACCCAAATTACTAGGGTAGATCTATAGGGAGCTATGGAGTTGGTGTATAGATCATTTCTTGGGTTTAGACATCACATTTGTGCTTTATTGCTGGGCATATGAGCATATTCAAGTGTTTCAACCACTTGGGATCCCATGGGTTGGGTTCAAATAAATGGCATATAGTGTGGGCTTCCTTCGATGGAAGGAAAATCTAGTTATTCCATAAATAGATAGGGTAGTGCACGATCTAACACACTATAGATAGATTTTTTAGGATTTATAGGTTGGAGATATTATCTAGATACCATATGTACACTTTCCATCATGGCTTGACATAGAGGTAGAGTTAAGGGATGTGGCCCATGAGAGGTGGGTATATGGATGATGGATGGACCACATGGAGTTATTATATTTTGACAAGGTCTATGGAAAGTTTGGTTTACTACATGATGTACCATTATCCCTATAATTATATATGTGGGAGGATACAGAGCTAGACTGGCTAGCACCCAACACTACCATGATTTAGATGGGAGCACTAGAGGAGCTGGTAGCATCAACTGTGGATGATGCAGGTTATATAGATGATTATTCCACTTGGTTCTTAAGAGAGATGGTGAGGTGACAAGAGAGATGAGCTAGACCTCATCCAGTAGTGGTTGCAGACATGGTCATGGAAGATGTCCAAAATGCACATAGAGAGGAGGCACTGACATAGGATACCCCATTACAAGATGAGTAGGGGACACTATGTGTTGAGGTATAGAGATTATAGAGTGAGCTTGATAGCATCACACAGTAGTGAGACCAAGCTATTCAGGGAAGGGATAGTTTTAGGGATAAGCTTAAATAGATGAGAGATTTTATGGTTGAGATGCCAACTCAAGATTATGTAGGTCTGAGCACCATTCCCATAAGTATTGTATCATTACTGAGGTATAGGAATGCACTAGCTAAGTTACGATACTATGAGATGATTGTATAGGATCAGCTACAAGAGGTTCCTCATTTTGTATCACATGTGATTATCCATAGCAGATCATGGAGGACCCTAGGTGATACTATCAGTATAGGGAGCATTATAAGAGGGAGAGGAGGAGATGATGGGGGATATGATAGCATTCATCTCAGTAGGATAGCGTTTACCTAGTAGATATGTGTATTATATGAGGCACTTTTATTACATTTGTACAGACACTTGAGATATATGTATATATATGTTTTATGGATAGATTACACATTATAGTTAGAGATTCATTAATTATTTAGATGGATGGATCATGCTTTATGTGTTTAGAGTTTAATTGATTATTTATATGGATGGATTATGGTTTATTAAGGATTGTGTATTTTATCATGATGTAAACTATGGATTTATTTATGGGTTTTGTTTTATTATGGAGTATATTATATTAATCAGATAGAAATTATGGTTTATGCTTATGGATTTTATGTGATGTTATGGGATTAAAAATTATATGTTCTTCTGGATTATGGATTATGGATTATTTGACATTATAATGTTTATGGATTACATGCTTATATTAAATGGATTTTATCTATGGATTATGGATTATTAATGAACATAAATTATAAATTCATCCCACATTAACTTGGACCACAACCAAAAAGATGACCTCTCATTTACATTGCATATACATCCTTAACTAAAGGATAATAAACATTGACAAAAACTTGGGTAATCAGAGATATGATTATTAGGATTAGATGATTTTGATGGGATAAGGGATGGATAATAGTGTCACCCATATTTAAAGAATTAGTTTATTCCAACAAGTAGACTGATCAATACGAGAAGTCTACTATTATAAATTTGATCGATGTGAGAAGCTTTCTTGGGATTTTGTTTTGACAAGATGATTTTCATATGCTTTGCTTCTTTTAGGGCTTTTGAAAATGGCATAATTTTGAAAAATAATCAATGTCGCAATTTTTTTTCTTAATATCCATCCTTCAAGGGAGTGGTCTACATTTTTGTATTTTTACACAGTTGTCCTTTGCAGGATCGGTCTATTTATTTTTCCCTTTTTGGTTTGATTATAGTTATCCTTCGAGGGATCAATCTGTATATTTTGCCCTTTTTGATTTGGATTTTTGTACTTGATTTTAAAAATAATAATAATGGCATAAAAAGATTCTCTTAAGATAATTTCAATGATTCCATCATATGAAATTATTGTGTTATATTAGAAAATAAGGGTGTGTAGGAGATAAGGGAAATAATGATTTAGGGTTTCTCCCAATATAGGTGATACTTATCTAGGAGAGAATTCTATGAATAGAGCTTGGGTATTCCTATTCAAGGCAAGGATTACAACACTTATCAGGTAATCACATCACTCTCATATCATTATTAGGTATAAAGGGATATGATATAAATGACTACCCAAGATGAGCCAACATTTACTAACTATAGAAAGGACATAAATGCAAGGCATTAAGAGGTTCACATTTTGTTTACCATCAAGAGAAGCCAAATGATATGCCCCAAATCCATATTTATGGGTTATGATATATGGTCCAAGCCAATTAGAAATAAACTTACCCCTTTTACTTCATTCCATATTAGTGACATGTTGATTTTATTTAAGCATGAGATCTTCAATATTAAATACATGTTCTCTTATATGTTGATTATATGCTCATTTTGATCATTCTTGATATATACGAAGGTGATCAAGGGCTACTACTTGATGTTCATCTAAGAATTCAAACTGAGACAAACGTTCCTGATGAAAATCTTCATCAGAAACAATGTCTCTAAGGGAGACACGAAGGGAGGGAATTTGGACTTCCAAAGGAAGTACTACTTATGTACCATAGACTAGAGATAAAAGAGTGGCACCTATAAGGGTTTAAATACTAGTTAAATATTCCCATAAGGCGAAAGGGATACGAAGATGCCAATCTTTGCCAACATCATTAATGACTTTGGTTAAGGTTTTAACTAAAGTTTTATTAGATTCTTCAGCTTGACCATTGGCTTGAGGATAGTAAGGCGAGGAAAAACTTAATTTGATTTTAAAGGAGTCACATAACACCTGGATCTTCTTATTCTTAAAATATTTTCCATTGTCTATTATAATTTTATATGGGATTCTAAAATGACAAATAATGTGATTATGGATAAACTCCACAATCTTTTCTACCTTGGTCAAGATAAGTGGCACATCTTCCACCAACTTAGTGAAGTACTACATGGTGGTGATAATAAAGCCATGACACTGAGAAAATTTAGGATTAATCTACCCTATAAGATTAAGCCCCCACTGGGAGAATGACCAAAAGTCTCTTGCTGCCTGCAAGGCTTTACTAGGGACATGAAATAATTTTGCATGCTATTGAAATTTTACACACCTCTTAACATATGTGTAAAAATATTGATTTAAAGTAGGCCAATAGTAACCTAGACATAAAATTTTCTTGGCAATTGCATGGCCATTAAAATGTCCACCACATGAGCCATCATGGACTTCCTAGATAGCTAAGGTAACTTCATGCTTTTGGAGACAATGGAGAAGAATGGCATTAAAACCATGCTTATAAATAACTCTCCCTAGTATGACATAGTGGGTAGCTTTTATCTAGAAGATGTGCCTATCACCTTTGCTTATATGAGGAGGGGATATTCTTATAGATAAATAATTAAATATTTGTGCGTACCATGGCTCCTCAATATTATGGATGGATGGAAGATCTATCCTTGTATAAGAAGGTTGATTAAGTTGATGGATAAAGATAAAAAACTTAGACTTATAATACAAAGCTAGGATAGAGGATGCGAGAGATGACATCGTATCCTCAAACTTATTAGTAGACCTAGGAGTAGCTTGGATGGCGTAATGTTTGAATGCAGATAAAAACTGATCAGCCAAAGTTTTATATCTTTGGAGGATATCATTATTACATTGAAACAACTATTAATTTGATTGATCACCAACTAAGAATCCCCATAGATGTTAAGGTATAATGTAGACACCTAAATCTAGCCATCAATAACCTCTAATCATGGTTTTGGCCAATTTCCACCCAAAATGCACAAGTTGGCCTAAAAACACTAAAACATGTAAAAAGATGTGAAACTAACATATTCAAAGTGCTAATTTTAGTTGAGTATCATTAAATGAGGTAATGCAATTTATGGTCCAAGTAACTTTGATCAGATCGTTTTGAGTCAAAATGCAAATTTTGTACTTAGGTGCTCTAGATTGCTCTTTTTTGTCAAATTTATTGCATGAGACATGTGCCTTTGTTATTTTATATTGGTAACATCCTAAATGGGAATATGGTTCCAATGCATCTGACATCACCTTCTAATTCCAATCCAATCAAATTTTGGACCAATAATAAGGCATTCTGATCAATTTGAATGATTTGTGCACAATGTGCTTAAACATGCTTAAGAGCAATTAACCCAAATCAAGGCATAATTAATAATTCCATGGAAACTTGTTGAATAATTTATTTTGGAAATGAACATTGAATATCTGCATTATCATGTGACCTCATTTCTTGGGAATACATCTTTAGGCCATTAATGCCATAAATATCGAGATTCATGCCGTCCATGCCTCATCAATGCCTTCCATGATGCCCTTCATGCCTCTTAATTTAACCTTATTCCAATGTCATGATGAGGATAATTACAAAATTAATTCTAAAAATTGAATTAATCCTCAACCACACATCTCAATCTTGAGATGGATGGTTCAGGTTGATTCTAGACATTCTCAAAAATCTATAAATAGAGAGGCCATGAACATCATTTCTAATTCTTGATAGTGAAAAGTTATAATACAAGATTGGTTCCAAAAGCTTCATGAAACTAGTGTTACCATGCCAAATTGATTCCAAGCCAATCCAATCCATAAGCCAAAGGTGCCAAGGAGAGATGGAGGTAGGCAAGCTTCCATTGCCCAGAACTTTATGAGCACAAGCTGAGCAAGCCACCACTACAAAGGCACTTGGAACATCCAAGGAAGGTGAAGAAATTCTTGTGTTTTCATTCCTTACTTTTTAGTTGTGTTTGGAATTTTCTTTTGTTAACTAAGCTTTCCCTAGTGTCTAGGCCTAGAGATGTTATGTTATTAGTGTGTTTATTTCATTTTGTTTTCATTTTGGAACTAACACCATACTAACCATCCTCTCTTGAGTCAAATTCATAGATCACATAATGGGACACCCGGTGGGACTAAACACATCTCACACCTGATGGAGATCATTTTGTAACTCTAAAATATTTATTTGGGCCCTTAAAACTCATGCAAATTGATTTTCTAACTTTATTTTGACATTTTTGTTTACCACGGTTTTACATAGTAACCAAAGTCAGCAAGTAATACCAACATCAGTGACATATCTTAACTAATTTCAGTTAGCAAAAATGGCATTGGTAAGATCTCGGTTAGCCAATGTAACTGATGTTGGTGGTAATAACCAATGTTGGTCACTGTGTTTTTCCAAAAACACAAACCCGAAAGCTAATTTTTCAAAGTTCATAATTTCAATCTTAAAAAGCTTCAAAGCTAAAGGACATGCTAACATTTTTTCTACAGGACCAATCTTGATATTTGATCAAAACATGTTTAAGTCACCTTTGCATGCTTAAAAATCAATTAGGAACCTTGTTTTGATGTTTAACAAAGAATTTATATGTTTAAATGAATGTTTTAAAAGTTTACAACTAAGACCAAGGGGTTAAATAAACACCACCAAATCTTTCATTTTGGGTTTAAAATTGAACACACTTGTCAATTGTTGTATGCAATAGTCGTTTAATCAAATTTTTGTTTGGCAAAAAGAGGAATGTTGTGTGTATGATCTTCCATTTTTCCCCTATAGGGAACCTTTGGAATCAAAAGTGCCATTCCATATTTAAAATATCCTAGTCCAAGGCTTAAAAATAAAGTCATCTAAAGCAGTCCCCAAAAACTCATCAAAGTTTGGGTGTCTTTGAAAACGACCCTAAAGTCTTTCTACTTTCATGCTTTATTTATTTTTATGTATCTTGGCTTATGAGGGGGACTTCATCACCTCCCATGAGTTCTTTAGGGAAGCTTTGACCTAGAGTTTCATCTCTCGGTATTGAATTCATTTGGCTCCTTTGGAGTTGCACATGGAATCTAGTGGAACTTTGGACATCACACTACATTGAGCGAACATCAAGATGTAGTGATTACAAAAAGGACTAGACCTTTTTGCAATAGGACAAGTGATGCGGACACAAAATCCATGATTTTTTTTGCATTGTTTGGTATGAAAGTCATTATGCAATTGATTCCCCTAGATCATTTAGAAACTTGTTAGAATTTAGACAAATCCCCACTTTCCATAGAAGTATTGATTGTGTAAGGTGTACCTCAAGGTCCATGTCATTGTACTATCATTTGAGAGAAGGTTGGGGGGGTGTAAAAACCCTACTATATAATGTGCATTTAATTTTGGATGAACACTTAAAATCCTCTCAAATGATGTATATTGACGGATTCTAACAATACCAAGCAACCTTGCTAGTTTAGGATCTAAGGGTGATTAATTAGTTGGTCTTGTCCTTAATTAAAGTCTTATTTGAAGTCAAACTTGATGTAAACAAACAATCCAAACCAAACACATAGTCCAAAGTCTCCTTTAAACAAAGAGGTGTTATGCTACCCACGTAAGATCATCCATTTGCCTTGTTCAAAGTTCATCAAAATATTGACAATCATATCATTGACTTTGGTGCAGTTATGATGCCCAATTGAGTCTAAGCCTTTAACAAAGTTGTTTAAGTCCTTCACTTATAATTTAAATTTGGAATTGCACCTTTACAAGTTAATAGAGTTGATGTGTCAAGTGGGTCTTTCATTTGCACTAAACTTGAGGGAACTTAGGTTTAATTTCCAATTTAGGTTGAAGGCCATTTAAGACTCATAATAATTGTCATCACTTGATAGAATTAAGCTATTTTGTGTTAAACACTTGCACTTTAAGTCTATGCACCACAAACATTTTGAGTCAAGAAAAGTAGTGGTATGCTATCAACATTATGAAAAAATGTCTTTGCCTTAGAGAGTCTTTGAAGCAAACTTTTTTATCACACCTTATGGGTAGTCTAGCATCATTACGCTACCCAAAACATTTCAAATATTATTTCATAGACCTTCTTACATAGAATTCCAAATTTATTCCTACAATTTCATACCAATCTGAGTATACTTTTGTGATCCTTTGTCTAAAACATAGTTATACCATTTATTTTTGTCTAGTTTATTTTCAAAAGAACCAAGTTTTATACCATTATTTATAATAAAATAAACTATTGCTAAAGTGTCTTTTGTTTCATACTTTATACCTAGTTGATCAAGTTCATGTCTGAGAATAAAATGCCTAGTGTTTGTTAGAAGTGTTTCAAATGTGTTAGATTAAAACTTTCATCTATTTTCAAAGTCTAGCTTTTGACACCATTTGTCCAAGAGTCTTAACACATGCCTTGTTTGAGCCTAGCTTTTGATGCCGTGTTTGGCTAAAATACCTAGCAACTTTTAAATTCCTAGATTAGACTGATTTGAAACACTTTGACCTTAGAGTTTGGCATTTTGATTTTCAGTCCATTTACTTGCTTATCTTTGTGTGAATAGTGAAACATTAGATATTTTATGCTAGCTTATTTCTTCACAAATATTTGCATAAACATTTTGATCCTTTTGAAAAATCTAGACCAAGTTAAAGGCATCATTTATTTTAGATTATGTCCTTTTTAGAGTTTTTATAACTCTTTGACCTTTTATCAAAAAGCATTGACTATGGATCCAAACATGTATTGCTACACTCGTAGTGGACTCATGTACAATCCAAGGATTAGTAATGTAGTTACATAGGAAGAAATGGTGCAAGACCCCTATATGGATAATATCACTTATGAGATGGATTTTTATCCCTCTTATAATACTCAATTAGGGGCACAAAGCCAATATCCATTGGCTAACTATCTGTTTAACACACCACCATATTCAGAATAGGACTAAGAACAAACCATGCAATACTTAGCTAAAATACCCGTAGTGGACGAGCTAGTTTTTCAATAGTCATATTCTACTAATATGGCTTCCACGTATGATCCAATTTTGTTTGAGTGAAATTTGTTAGAGAATAAAGATGAGATTTTGGTTAGAGCCATAGAGGTAGGGGCTAAGTTTCTGATAGACTTCCGCCATGAAAATTTACCAAGTTTAGTAAAACTTCCCCATAATATCATTTATGATCAATAGGATTCTTCTAGCAATCCTATGGCTCTAGTCCAAACAACATATCAAGACCCTAATATATCTAACCAAGGCAAAAACATCATGGAAAATCATTTAACTAAATGCAGACCATATATCAAACCTACCTAAATTTAGCATGTGATTTCAATTAGATGAACATGGTGAGTAATCCTCTTATTGACCTAGTTCCTTCAATAGGAGTGTTGATAGAGTTAACTAGAAAAGAGAAACCAAGTTTTTACCCATTTGTATAAACCACTTCGATAAATAACTTGATGCATATGCATATTATTGAAGAAGTATCTATAGCCTCTAAACAAAATAATGAGCCAAACATAGTAGATAATGTGCAAACAATGGCCAATCCCAATCAAAGTGGTACTAACATGCAAATAACTAGCCAACAACATGTGCCTATAGTTAATCCTATGAATAGTTCATCATACCAAGGAATAGGAGTTTCTACACCCCAGCCTCAACCAGCTGCTTCCTCAAGTGTAGAACTTATGGGATTAGGTAATCTCACAAAAGCCAATGTCATGCCTCAATGACAAAAGCTGATGAATCCTACTCCCTCTCAATAGGTAGCTGGTAGTAATCCACAACAATAGACACAATCTAGTGTATCAACATAACAACACACAAATGCATTACCACTACAATCATGGGCAACTAATATTACACCTTGCTAGGTAATGATGAACATACCTCTTCAGTCATAGAGTAATATGCCAATTCAAAACCACGCAATTACTAGTCAATAATGTGTAAATATTGGTCAATGATAGATACCAAATCTATAACCTACTTTCATTTTCTCCTAGGGATTCATGTAACAATGAGGTCCCCATAATTCTCAAGTACCTATTAGACAACCATTGGTTCAAAATGTACCACAAATTCATAGATAATGTCTTGGTCCATAAGTTCCTACTCCATAACAAGGCTTGATTAGTCGATAGCATGTCCATTTTTAACCACAACAGGGACAGTATAGTTATATCCCTCTATCTCAACCACAAAATCCTCTAAGTCAAACCTTTATCACCAACCCAAACCAAAATATCACATAACCAAATGTGTAATTTCATGTACATCCTAATCCACGTATGCGTATTCCTGGTGCATTCCCTAACCCAACTAATATACCCCAAAAAGTATCTACATCATACCCTAGTCAAAGTGTCCCACTTGTGACCTCTCAACCATCTACCCCAACCAATTTTCTCCCTTAAACCAATGTTTCTTCCATTTTCCTATCCCAAGAATTGTAATAGATGAAGGATGTGACTGCTACTATTTAGGCTAGGAAGTAGACTAAAAAGTTCAAATTGGATGATGTATATTCCTATCTGTTTAACATGGAGTATTTGTAGATACCATTTCCTCTAGGATACGAACCACCGAAATTCGATTAGTACAAAGGGAAAGGGGACCTTAAGGCTCATTTGACCAAATTCTTTGTCGCATGTCAACTAGTGACATATATCAACATATAAATTTTGATTTTGTTTTCATGGAGCTTGGTTGGACAAGCCTTGAAGTGGTTATTAAAATTGCCTAATAATTCAGTAATAGATTTTGATAATCTTTCTAATAAATTTGTGCAACACTTTTCTTATAATCTCAAGCATGAGATTTCATTAGTGGACCTAACACAAGAACAACAAAAAGATGGTGAGAGTTTTACAAGTTATTTACAGTGATGGAAAGCCCTTGTAAGCCATTTCACTCATATTTTACCAGATAAATAGTTAGCCATTGTGTTTACTAAAACTTTGCATAGTGAGATAGCTTACCATCTAGAACTGTAATGTGCACATATGTTCAAAGAGATCATTGATAAAGGTTTGTTGATCGAATAAGTGCTCAATAATAAAGGAGTCATCAAGATTAATTCAACTAAGCAAAATCAAAGTACCAATTAGGTAAATGGCCAATAGAAACATCTTATTGAAGTTCAAGTGTCACAACCGCCATAGGCTAATAACCAAGAAAGATCGAAGCAATTCAACCATAATAGGAATGTTATGGGAAATGGATTAAATGAATCCAATCATGTCCAAATGGTAAAAACATCATCTGCACCACCTTTTTAGCTTACTCCTACCCAATAACTTCTCTAACCAATACACAAGCACAACAACCTAAATAATAAATACATCAGCTTTTACCATTACAAACCCCTCCTCTTAAGATAACTGTGCCTACACATTGTGTCTTTAGTGACCTCAAAGAACCTATTGAATTTGTATTTTGCAAGATTTTTATCACTAATCTGATTATTCAGCTTATACCAAAGCATTATCCATAAGGCATTCCTTATCCTGATTGATTCCATTAAAACGAATTCTTTGACTATCATCAGATCAATGGGCATAATCTATGAAGATGTGTCCAAATCAAGAATTAATTGAAAATATGTTGGAGAATGGGGAGATAACATTAGATAATGGTGTTTCCACTTCCAATCAAACTCTTTGGATTTATCAAAACCCATTTCCCTGACATTACTATCAGTAGTAACAAAATAATTAGTAGCAATAACAATGGCCAGTGTAGCAGCAAAATCAATAGTATTAGAATCAAAGGTTGAACTAGTAGAATCAATAAAATTAGCATCAAAACCCATAATGATAGAATAATGGATAAAATCAAGGTCAAAATGGTAACAACTAGAAAACTTACCATGTAGTTTCACATGATTACAATAGGGTTGTAGGTCATATTATAGGGGGTAGCATTAATACCATCTCCATTAATCCTAGACCAGACACTAATCAGCCTAGACCATTGCTAAACAACAACATTCAACCAAATTACATGGATAATTCTTCTTTGACTTGGGGATGCATATAGGTAAACAAGAAAACTAGGACTTCCTCTTTTGGATCTTAAAGTGATAACTCATTCTTGCCACATGACCACATGTAAGTGCACTGACAACTGAGATTTGTCCTGTCTGGTCCCATACCATTTCTAACATTGGTTAGCAATAATGGTCTAACATTTAATCCTGATTGTGCAATCATAACTCAAAGATCAAATATTACTATCCTAGGCCCATAACTATCTACCACTTTACTTGTCATCCAACCAACCGTTCAGTTTTAGAATAAACCATTCACTACTGACCAAGAAAAGAAGTTTGAAATTGTGGAACAATTACAAAAAAACAAGCACAAATTTCTATTTTAGTTTTACTGTGAATGTCAATAATCCACAAAAACATATTGAATGAGCTTTTTTACCCAATCCACTATTGCTAGTGATATATCCCTTGATAAATTTCAAGCTTTGGTTGGACACCTAATTCCATCCTAACAAGTCACATCCAACCAAAGCAATATGTCTTCCCTTGTCCCACTCCATAATAATCCATTATACATAAAAGTTTATATAAGATGACATAAAGTGAAATGTGTCCTTATAGACAATGGATCTAGCCTCAACATAGTGTTTCTAAAGCTCATCAAGCTTCTTGGATATATAATGATAGATCTCCAACCTTAAACAATAACTATCAAAGCCTATGATAATCAGGATAGAGAGTCACAAGGTACCATCAGTTTGATAGTTGTCATTGGGCCTTTGACCCATGATACACTTTTCCATGTGTTTGATATTGAATTATCATACAATATACTTCTAGGTAGGCCTTAGTTACATGAGATTCATGCAGTCCTATCAACGCTACACCAATGTATCAAGTTTTCCCACTCAGGGATAGAAGTGAATATTTCAAGAGATTTACACCCATATGAACACTGCAAGCATCTTAAGGCCAAATTTCAAAGCTATAATTATCAGTATGACATAAATCTAAGTTCTAAGAAGGATAAATGAAAGGCTATAATTACTGATCCTTCACCAAATAATTGCATAGATCTTAATACCTTGGATTCTCTTTCCCACATGCTGCTTCCTAAAGCTTCTAATCATTTCACCATTTTAGATAATAGACTAGGAGAGTATGTGACCCATGATATATTTCATATTGCAGATCTTCCTCAAAATACAAAAACCTTAGGGTGACCTAAGGTCACTCCACATATGCATTGGCAACAAAAGAACAAAGATAAGGCCCCTATTACATTTGTACCAACATCTAGCTTAGAACCTAACCCTCTTAAAGGAGATGAATCATGGCTATACAATGATAAGCAAACTGATTGTTATAAATTTACAAAGCATCTTATTCCCAATCGGATCATGGAGTATCACAAATATGAAGGAAGAGGCCTCAAACCAAATCAACAAGGAACTATCGAGCCAATTTCCATGACTAAGTATGAAAGACCTTATGGACTTGGATTTAAACTATCTGGGGGTGACCCCACATATCTTATTCAAACCCCATCACCAACGACTAGTGATGATGATGCTGACAGTGAAGCAGAGTCTGATCATAGTCTCACCTTTGATAACCTAGCTAAAACTAACTTGTTTGACAATAATACCATTTATACCCTTACCCTGGTCATTCATCATAACCCTTTGCCATTATATTATGCCCAACTGATAGATTGGGACCAAAAAGAATCTAGTCTACCAATTGATGAGTTATAGAATGATGAGGCATTCTATAATTTCTTAAGCCTTAGATACAACATTTTTTTGGGAGATCACAAATCAGGATTCTCAATCACATTAGATCCTATAGCCTATTTTGGAGAGCGAGTGAACACCCTTTGCCAAAAATAAAGAAGTAAAACATTGAGGTCCCAAATTGAAAACCTCTTTAAGGTGCTTTCTAACCAAGGAAAAAGTAAAGATAAAGGATAGTCTAGTGGTGAAAGCCTATTTCAAGCACTATTATATTGGGGTGTTCATTTTTATTTGAATTTAGATTAGGGGACCACCAACAATGAACTTGCTTATGGATATGAGTTTAGATTTGAGTAAAAACAAATATTTGATCAAATTCTTGAAGAATTTTTGACTATTTTTGTCACATGTCTAGATCTCCTTTTAGGTGACTTGGATTCATCGTGCCTAGGATAAGTTGAAGAGCAAGTCCTAACGGAGGACCTTGACATAATCTAATAGTTCAAGTCATTTCCTACTATCCTAGCAAATAGCTTGACCCTTCTAGTTGAGATACAATAGAGGTAGACATCAGGACTTCATTAGACCTAAAATGGATAAAATTAGGCATGTCCCTCAATAAGGAATAATGTGACATCTCTACCTCTCTATTGAGATAATATGTAGATATCTTTGCATGGGCTTGTTCTGACATGCCAGGTTTACACTCCACCTTGGTTTTGCATCGCCTTGTGGTTAATCTTAATGCTAAAATAGTAAAACAAAAGCTATGTAAAATGCATCCTCACATTACTATATTGGTAAAAAAGGAGTTGGAAAAAAACCTAGAAGTAGGATGTATCCAATCCATTGATTACTCAGAATGGATCTCTAATGTGGTCCTTGTTAGCAAAAAACCTGAAGGGATCATAAATTGTCCTAATTTTTGAGAAATCAACAAAGCTTGTCCTAAATATGATTTTCCCTTACCTATTATAGACATGATCATTGAATCCATGATAGGCTGTGAAATTATTTCACTCATGGATGGCTTTTCAGGATACAACTAGATCAGAATTACACTAGAAAACCAACATAAAACAATGTTCACCACTCCATGGGGAGAATTTTGTTATCAGGTGACTCCATTTGGCCTTAAGAATGCTAGAGCCACATATCAAAGGTCCATTACTATCATATTCCATGATATGATGCATGATATTGTTGAAGACTATGTCGATGACATATTAGGAAAATCCAAAACTAGGACCAACTATCCAATAGTGCTACATAAGATATTTGAAATATTTTAGGAGTACAAATTCAGACTCAATCCAAAGAAATATGTGTTTGGTGTAACTTCAAGAAAATTACTTGGCTTAATTGTGTCTCATAGAGGTATTGAAGTTGATCTGGCTAAAGTTCATGCTATAATTGAGATGCCACTACCAACTAATTTAAAGCAACTTCATAGTTTACAGGATAAGATCCAGTCAATCTGACACTTCATCTCGTAATTAGTAAACAAGTTCCATCTATTTATGTACCTTTTAAATAAAAGAGTTGTATTTCACTAGTATGATCACTACCAAACAACTTTTCAATAGTTCAAATACTATCTTGTTAATCCACCTATTTTATTACCTCCTATACCAAGAAAGCCATTCTTGTTATACCTGTCAGCTATTAACCATTCCCTGGGGGCACTCTTGACTCAACATAATGACAATGGAAAAGAAAATTCTATATACTACTTAAGTCATACCTTGGTTACATATGAACATATCTATGCACTTGTTGAAAAAGCTTATGTAGCCATGGTTTTTGTAACTTATAAACTATGCCATTACATGTTGAATAATAAGACCATGGTCATTTCAAAAGTAGATCCACTCAAGTATCTACTATCTAAAATAGATTTGCAAGGTAGAATGGCTAAATGGATCATGTTTCTTAGTGAGTTTGACATAGAGTATGTCAATCAGAAGGCAATTATTGGACAAGTTCTTTTAGATCAACTTGCTAGATTACCTCTCACAGACACACAACCACTCACGTTTCAATTTCCTAATGAATCCATAATGACCGTCATTGACACACCCCTTAAGGAGTAGTGTTGGAAGCTATATTTTGATGGTTCATTTACTACACATGTATTGGGGTTAGCCTTATTATTTATTACACCATAGGGAGATCTAATCCCTAAATCATTCAAATCAATTTTCCTTGTACAAACAACATGGCCGAGTATGAAGCACTTGTTACAGGTCTTCGAGAAGTAGTGCAGTGGAATATATCTCTTCTCCAAGTTTATGGTGATTCTAAGTTAATCATCAATCAAGTTACAGATCATCTACAGACTAAAGATGACAAGCTAGTTCCATATAAGGCCATGGTCAACACTCTTAAACAATAAATTGCTAGCATTCAATTTGAGCACATACCAATTGCTAGTAATAGAACTATAGATTCCATGGCTACTATTAGTTTTTTTATTTGATAAATAGATAAAGATAGAGAGTATCAGTTCCTCATCAAGAATTTGTCAGCACCAGGTCATGAACCTTCAACCATTGTAATGATTTGTGATATTGTTGGTCTTAATTATATCTGGTACTTAGACCTTTAAAACTACCTTCATGACCAAGTTCTACCACCTAACCTCTCTCAAAAATAAACCAAAGCCTTCAATCATCATTCCACTCATTATACTCTACTTGGATCTACCCTTTACTATCATAGTTTTGATGGAACTTTGATTCATTATTTAGATTTAGTAGATTCTACATTAGCATTAAGATAAGTTCACAAAGGAGTATGTGGAGCCCATTCTAGTAGGGTAATCCTATCCAAAAATCTCTTACATACTGGTTACTATTGGCCCATAATAGATGCAAATGCCACTACATATGTAAAAAAGTGTGACAAATGTCAACATCATGCTAATCTAATTCATGTCCCAACAAAATCTCTAAAATTGATGTTGACACCATGGCCATTTTCTACATGGGGACTTGACCTCATTGGAAATATTAATCCCACTTCATCTGATGGCCATAAACATATCCTTATCGCCACCTAACATTTCACTAAGTGGGTTGAAGCTATACCCCTCACTTATGTGACTGAAAAGCAAATTTCCAAATTCATCTTCAACCATCTCATTTTTTGCTATGGTATTCCCTCTGATATTATATTGGATAATGGAGGATCATTCAAGAACAATCATGTAGACCAACTATGTATTGAATATAACATCATGCGACATTTTTCTACATTGTATTACCCTCAAGGTAATGGCTAGGCTGAGGCATCCAACAAAACCATTGTCAATATTCTTAAAAAGATTATTAATGATGCCAGTCATGATTGGCACCTCCAGATATTCCTTGCCCTTTGGGCATACCGTACCAATCATCGTACCCCCATAATAGCCACTTTGCACTCACTTGTTTATGATACTGAAGCCATCCTTCCCATTGAGGTCAAATTGCCTTCACTACACATCTCTTTCAAGCATGTCCTGATTGATCATGACTATTGAGTAGCTCACCTGCAAGAGCTAAACCTACTTGATGAGAAATGCATAACCACACTCAATAATCTTCAAGCATATTAGAACTGACTCAAAGGCCACTATAATCAGTGTGTGAAGTATAGAACATTTGAACTTTATGATCTTTTCCTTAAAGAGAACCAAAAGAATACCATTGCTGAGAAGAAACATAAAGGGAAATTCAAACCAAACTAGATAGGGCCTTCCATCATTACTATAGATTATGGATTAGGAGCAAATAGGCTTGCCACACTAGATGAAGATGAACTTCCAAAGTTGATAAATATTATTCATCTCAAGTGGTACTATGCTTGAGCGCTAAGGTATATTGTCTATAAGGACCATTTCAATTATGCCATTTTATCACTATTCTTCTTTGTACAAATACCATCCTTATTTGTCCTCTTCATCATATCCACTTTTTGCTTCCAACTTATCAGCCCAATGTGTTCTAAATCCTAGCCTATTTAACCTTGGTGTTTTACCATTCATTACACATTTTTAGCATAAAGGTATCTGATTACTTTCATCAGTTAGTTCAAGAACTTCAGATAGAGATCATATTTTGGGATAGTGTGACATAAGTTTTGGTAGTTGTAGCCTTCATTTGTTATTCATTTCTTACCACTAGTCTTGCGAATAATTATAATCACCTTTGGGAAAATTAGTGCCTTTAATTTATGCCATTTTATCTTGGTTATAACCACCTATGGACACACTAGGGGTAAAATTAAGCCTTGACATAACAATTTGCCACTTCTTATGTCATACTATGCCTTTTTACCAACTGTGCCTATTTTGATTGAATTGACTACTACCTTAGTCAAATTCCTCCATTGTAAGGGTAGAACTATAGTGACTTGAAGTCCTACTCTAGGACTATGTAGGAAGCATTCAATACTTGTTGAGGTTAGCTAAATCACACTTTTCCCCATGCTCTCATCATTTTATGAGCAACTTAAGCCATGCTCTCACTATTTTGTGAGCAACCTTAGTTAAAATGTTCTCACCATTTTGCGATCTTGAATCATTTAGTGTCTCATCATTCTTGATTGATTTGAGAAACTCCAAAAAACTTCCAAAAACATTTAAAAAATCATTAGAAAAGAACAAAAACATTGACCACTTCTTTGCATTAAGGATTTTGGGAACCCTTATTAAGGTACAAGCAAATCACTTGTTATTTAGTTTTCCCATCCTTTTCAACTTTTTTCTCTCATGCACTTATTGTTTTTCAAGACCATTCCTCTTCTTCTCTCACATCCATTCTATTTGTTTTCACTAGTTATCATTTTTCTTCCCATTCCCTGAGAGAACTACATTCGGCCTAAAGTTTTTTATTGGATATTACATCTATGGAACTATTTAGGTAGCGTCCACTTTCCTAGTGCATATAGAGATATCTCGACCACCCCTTCCTTTTTTTCTATTCCCCCATTTTTGTTCATTTTTTAAGTTATCACCTATTTTCTAAGGGCAATGTTCATAGGATTTTTATTATATTATTTGTTTGTTTGTTTTTGCTTATGTTGTTTATTTGTATGCTTGTTTGTTTGCTTTTAGCACTATTGCCTTGATTCAGTTTATGTGTGTTCATTGGGTGATTCCTTTCCCACACTTACACTTGAATCCATCCATATTCATATGTTTACATTGTCACCGTGGTTTCTATCATTTGTGCATTGTTTTCTATTGAGAATTGGATTACGAGAGTCAGTTCTCATGCACATTTAAGCCCAGCCCTCATGATGTTATACCATGATGCCTATCAACATGTGATATAAAAACCTAAGCTTCAAAAAGTCTATTCAGCAATGGAAATATCTCTTTGGCATCCTGATTCACCTCCTAATCATATCATAAAAAAAGTAATAAACCACGAAAGAATTTCAACCTTTATTAGTTCAAATGTGCATCTCCCTCTTAGTAGGTTGTTCCAATCCATCATTACCTGTTATGTTAAGTTATCATCATCTTTGGCTAATTTCACCATGTTTGCCATAATCGGGGTCTAATGATTATAATTGCCTATGGGCAAATCATTGCACACCATCCCACCTACATTTCTCAATGATTATAACCACCTTTTGGCAAATCATTGTGTTGTCACCACTTTACTTTTTTTTCCTATACAAGGGCATGTTATTATCTATTTTGTATGTCCTAATTAGGTTAGTTCCATCTTCTCAATGATTATAACCACCTTTGGGCAAATCATTGTGTTATCATACAATGTTGCCACTATCGGGGTAGAATGCTTATAACTACCTTTGGGCAAATAATTATACACCATGCCACTTCCATTCTTAGTGATTTTGAATAATTTTTCAATATCATTAGAATTTTCACCCCATCATCTTTCCTTTCTTTGGTCCCTTTGTTTCACTTCTTTCTTTTCAAGGGATTTTTTTCCAACTTACTTGTGCCAACCGTTCCCTCGAGGGGGCATCATATAATTAGTTTATCATCATTTTAGTTATAGGCATACATGACCTTTCAATTATTTGAGAAAATGTTACTATGCTTATATCTTGCAATGCCTTCCCAAATAGGGACAAATTATAGACACCTAAATCTGGCCATCGATAACCTCTAATCAAGCTTTTGGCCAATTTCCTCCCAAAATGCATAATTTGGCCTAAAAATAGTAAAACATGCTAAAATATGTGAAACTAACATATTCAAGTGCCAGTTTTAGCTAAGATTATCATTAAATGAGGTAATGCAATTTATGGGGCATCTAACTTTGATCAGATCATTTTGAGTCAAAATGCCAATTTTGCACCTAAGTGCTCTAGATTGCTCTTTTTTTATAAAATTTGTTTCATGAGACATGTGCCTTTATTATTTATTATTTCTAACATCCTAAATGGGAATATGGTTCTAACCCATCTGACATCACCTTCCAATTCTAATCCAGTCAAATTTTGGACCAATAACAAGGCATATGGATCAATTTGAGTGATTTGTGCACAAAGTATTTAAACATGCTTAAGAGCTAATTAACACAAATCAAGGCATAATTAATAATTCCATGGAAACTTTTTGAATGATTTTTTTGGGAAATGAATATTGAATATCTACATCATTAGGTGACGTTATTTCTTGGGAGATGTCCCTAGGCCATAAGTGCCACAAATATCAGGATTCATGCCCTTCATGCCTCATCAATGCCTTCCATGATCCCCTCCATGCCTATTAATTTCCCCTTATTCTAATTTAATGATGAGGATAGTTAAAAACTTAATTCCAAAAATTTAATTAATCCTCAACCACATATCTCAATCTTGAGATGGACAATTTAGGTTGATTTTAGACATTCTCAAAAATCTATAAATAGAGAGGCCATGAACATCATTTCTAAGTCTTGATAGTGAAAAGTTATAATGTAGGATTGGTTCAAAAAGCTTCATAAAACTAGTGTTACCATGCCAAATTTATTCCAAGTCAAGCCAAGCCAAAAGCCAAAGGTGCCAAGGAGAGATGGAGGTAGCCAAGCTTCCATTACTAAGAACTTTATGAGCGTAAATTGAGCAAGCCACCACTACAAAGGCACTTGGAGCATCCAAGGAAGGTGAAGGAATTTTTGTGTTTTCATTCCTTATTTTTTAGTTATGTTTGGCATTTTCTTTTGTTAAATAAGCTCTCCCTAGTGTCTAGGCCTCAAGATATTATGCTATTAGTGTGTTTATTTCATTTTTCTCCATTTTGGAACTAACACCATACTAACCATCCTCTCTTGATTCAAATTCCTTGATAATAGATTGGACTCCTAGTGTAAGGGTAGTTTCAAGTCCTATGATTAATTCTTTGTACTCTACCATGTTGTTGGTGCAATCAAAGTCTAACTTGAAAGATAGAGGCATGGGATTACCTTGAGAAGGGATTAATATAATACCTACACCACCACCATGCTCACACTTGGATCCATCAAATAATGAAGTCATTTGATACCCTAAAACTGACTGAGATGTGGATGCCATAGACTCATCAAGAAACTCATAATTTACTAGCTAGTTATTACTAAGAGGTGCATCAACCAACTGATCAGCAATAATCTATCCTTTAATAAATTTTTGAAAGATAAATTTTAAGTTAAATTTAGTGAGAAGCATAATCCATTTGGCCATCCATTGATTCTGATAAGGCTTAGAATGCATGAATTTAAGGGAATCAGTGGTCATAATAACGTGTCTTATGGTTAAGGAGACAATGATGAAGCTTAGAGGCTACAAGGACCAACACTAGCCATAACTTCTTAGTATGTGAATAATGTGTTTTGTATTCTATGAGGGTGTGACTTATATAATAAATAGCTTGCTCCTTACAATGTTCATTTTGATGAGAAAGAATAGTACTTAAAGCATGATTAGTAGCCAAGATATAACGAAAGAAAGGTTTCCCTTACTTAGGTAAAATAAGCACTAGAGGAGACAAGGGGTAATCCTTAAGTGAATTAAAGTCTTCCTGACACTTATAATCCCATACAAAATTATTATCCTTCTTTAATAGATGGTGGAAAGTTTGACACTGATCAGAGAGCTGAGAAATAAAATGATGAAAAGACTAGAGCTTGCCTTGTAAACTATGAAGCTGCTTAAGGTTGGATGGAGGAGGCATTACCAAAATAGCCTTGATTTTAATAGGATCCACTTTTATACCTCAAATAGAGACAATGAAATATAGAAGCTTACCCATCAAGACACCAAAAATTCACTTTTTGAGATTTAGGCACACACGATACCAGAGTAAATGATCGAAGATAACCTTAAGTACCGATAAGTGATCCTTGCAAAAATTTTAATTTTTGAGGAGATCATCTAAATAGTCTTGGAAAATTTTGTGAATTATGTTACAGAATATATAAGTCATGGCCCATTGATGTGTGGCTCTATCATTCTTCAAACTGAAGGGCATAACGTGATAATATAAGGTTCCTCAAGGAGTAATAAATGTAGTTTTATGTTGATCTTCTGGTGCAATAAGTATTTAATTATAACTAGAGAAAACATCCATAAGAGACAACATTTCATAGCTAGTTGTTAAGTCCACCAACTAGTCTATATTAGGAAGGGGAAAATCATCTTTCATAGAAGCAAGATTTAAGTCATGAAAGTCAATACAAATGTGAAGTCCCCCTGTAGGTTTAGTGATTGGGACAATGGTAGACATCCATTGAGGGTAATTGATGGGTTGAATAAAGCTAGTAGATAAACAGTGTTACAATTCCTCTTTTACAAGGAGTGAAACATGAGGATGCATCTTATAGAGCTTCTACTTTACTAGCTTAGCATTAAGAAAGGTAACAATATTATGGATAATGATTGAAGGATCAATTCTAGGAATATCACTATATGACTAGGAAAAATCTTTTCCATGCTCTTATAAAAAAGTGGTAAAATCCTAATTTCCTTGCATATCTAAGGCTTTGCTAATTTTAAAAATCTTTGAGGCTTCTTAAGACACAATATTAATATCAATAATGGACTCATTTAATAGGCTAGACATTTTGGATGAGAGAGAATTACATAATAAAAGTTTTTAGCACATAGATGGGTCAAAATTGACTCATCATCCTGACTCTAAAAAATAGGGATAATTAGCATATCATGTCTTATTAAGTTAGGATATATTATAGCGATGGTTTAGATTTTTCCATCATGGTGGAAGATGAGGGGTTCTATGAAGATCATATTGACTAAAAAGAAGTTAGGAAGAATGGATATGATATCGCTAATTGAGGAAGAAATTTTGGATGAGGAAGATGGTTCTTCTTCCAAAGATGGCAGAATAATAAGTTTGGGGTCAAATTTAGAATCATTCTTAAAACCTAAACCATGCTTTTTGTGTAGTTTTATAAAATCTTCTAATGCAATGTCATGAGGACCCTACTCATATTGACCCATGCTAAAACCTTTCCAAGCACAACAATGAAGATAGGTATGTACAAACTGAGGGTTTCTAAGAAACAAGAAGTTAGAGGTAAATAGTTTGGCATAGGTGCTTATATCAAATCGTGAGGGAGTTTGATCGATCCGACTATAGAGTAAATGGGTATGTAGGAAATGTGGTAAGAATGTGGTCCAAAGGGAATGAGCTCACCTAGGTTGGGTGAATACATGTGTTACTTTTTAGGGTGACCATATTCTCTTAGAGTGGGTAAGGTGTTGAGAGTTAATAACTGGTATTCCTGTATTGAAATCTACTACATCATAGAGTCAATGGACTCTGGAGTAGGTAGATTTGAAGCAGGGATAGTCATGCTAGTTGAGGCTTGACTAGAAGATGAGGGTAAGTTCATGTTAGGTGAAGGTATTACGACATCATTTGGTTGGAAAGTAAAGTTACATGACTTAAAGGGATGAGGATCAATGAAGACAATATGGTTTTGGCCTTCATACTCAAATTTAATGCATTGATTAATAGTGGAAGGAACACATCACATTGCATGAATTTACAGATGTCCTAATAAGATTTTATACTAGAATTCACCTTTTATAATATATAAGATTTCATGGAGTGTATGACAACCTACATGTATGGGGAGAACAACTATTCCTACCATGGGTGCTATTGTGTCATTAAATGCATGCAAAACTACTGGGGATTGGGATATAATAGTTTTAGATAACTGAAACTACTAAAAGGTACATGAAGAAATAATATTAATACTAGTTCCATTATCAATCATAACTCTATTAATTTATGTTTGATCTATCTGAGATATGATGAAGAGTGGGGGATCTTGGCCTTTAGGTGATAAGGGAATAACCTCACAATCAATGAAACTAATAATTGACACCTTTTGAATGGCTCCTATAAATACTGATAATGGTTGAGTTTCATCTAGACAAACTTTAATATATTAGAGTGCTTCTATCGTTGGTCGATGATGTTGGGTAGAATTCTTGATAAGTTCATAAAATGACATCTTCATAGGTGCATGATGGAGTGTTTTTAATATGAAAAGTTAAACCAATTGCTTAGCTTTGGTTGGGGTAGTTCTTGAAATAAAAATATTTGGATTTTGTTTAAGTGGTTTAGGAATATTAGGCATAGGGGATCCTATAATATAAACCTTATCTTTATTATGGTTTTGATATTGAGAATGGGTAGTTACATGGATGACATCAATATATAAAAGATGTGGATCAGAAGATGATACTGACTCCTTATCACTTATGGGACAATAGGATTATGGGTAAGAATAGTGGATGTAATAGTGACCTTATGCTTAGGAATTTGATCATTTAAATCATCAATCAAAGTATCATCATCCTAGATCAACTGTTGGATTACAACCTTAAGGGCTTTACAATTTTTTGTATCATGTCCAAGTACTCTATAATATGCACATATTTCCTGAGTTCTATACCACACAAGTCTTTGAGGATGAATTTTAATAGAACTTATAAGTGGTATCATAATAAGGGATGTATCCAAGAATTGTTTTAGAATTATAGCATAAGATCCTTTGAAAGGATCATTCAATGATTTTATAGGGATTTTGATAACAGGCTCTTTTGGCAAAGTATTACTTGCTTGGCTCTGTCACTTACCCTTTACAAGAGGGATATTTTTAAGTTCCTTCTCTTTAGATTTATCTAATGGCCCCTTAATGAAAGAAGGTAGGTATCGAGATATACGTGTACTTATCTATGAAGATGGATTTTGTATTTTTCCTTGAATTTGAGTAGAAACACCTACAATAGGGGGAGTCACTGTAGAGGATGAATAAGGCCCTAAAATAGATGATGAAGATGGTATATAAGAGGTAACCCCTTTTCATTTTCATGTATTAAGAAAATAAGGACTTAGACTAGGGTTCTTGACTTTCGATGGTTGAGATAAATCAACTTTAATGTGAGGGTGACCTAAGGCTTTCTTTGATAGAATACCAAAATAATTATCCCTAGTATTGATAATAAGTGCTTTACACTTTCATTTAGTATTTTTGGATAAGGAGGTGCTATGATAGAAGATGGTTTTGAAGGGTCATGGATAAAAGGATAAGAATCCATTATATGCTTACCTTGAAGAGGTTTGCCAAGAATCAAAGGGGTGGAATGTTCAATTCTAGAAGTATCAATATGTTTATCTATGATATCTCGAGGAGTAGTTTCATGTTCCCCTTTAGGTGATTCATTTTATGAAGGTGAAGGGGATGGTTCATGCAAATGATCCCATGTAATGAGATCAATGAGCTCTAAGGGTATTTCAGGACTAGTTTTAACTATTTTAGGTTGACTCATATCAAAATCTTCTCCCGTAAGTAGATCGAAGACCAAAGGTTCCTTTAGAACTTCTTTAGGTAATAATAGGTCATGGATTGCATTAATCATGTGTTTGGTTTGATTTTGTGTCTCCCCAGGGTTATCTTGGATGGTGTTCAATGTGGATGGATAGTTAAGAAATGGTTTCTTAAAAATATCTTAAGATTGATTAGGAGGAGCATTGGGATTGTCCAGTTGAAGGTCCCCCTTGTCAATAAGGTTTTGTACTAATCATTTGAAGGATTTACACCATTCTATGTCATGTCCTGTTACCCTATGGTAAGCACAAAATTCATCTTCTTTGTACCAAGTGGGTTTAGGACATGTATCATTGATTGGTCTAATTGTGGGGAGTTCAATGATGTTTAATTGTAGGATTTTGTCTAATACCAAAGCATAAGGCTCTCCTATAGGGGTATACTTCTTAGGAGAAAATTTTTAGAAGGAAAATGAGTAAGACCCCTAGGTTGTTGCGTCTGAGAAGTGGAAAATATAGATTGGTTGGATGCTAGAGGGGAAGAATTTTTTAGAATAACTGCATTTTCTGCCCCTTTTGGTTTAGGATTATTGCTATTACTTTTGGATGGGTCAGATTTAAAGTTCTTATTACGTAACTTAACCATTCCCTCTTCAATGCCATGGAGTTCAAGCTTATGAGCCATGATAAAGGCTTTGTCAAAAGTCTTGAAAGCTTGAATATACATCATGGATGATATATATTTTACACAAGAATGTGAAAATAATTCAATCAATTCCGTCTATGGCAAAGAAAAGGTTAATTGGTTGATTAAACTATGCCATCGAGCAATGAAATCTGATATGGATTCATCATCAAACTATCTTATAGTTTACAGGTTCATGATTGTCACTTTTTTAGCAATGTTAATCAAGAAGTGTTCTAAGAAAATTTAGGCTAACTACCCAAAGGAGAAGAGGGAATGAAGAATAATGGAGCTATACCAATCTAATGCAGTTCTTATTAACGATATGGGAAACATCCTAAGTAAGAGATAATCATCATGTGTTATAAGATAGAACACATGTCAAAAGTATCTAAGATGATATTGGGGATCTTCTTTATTCTAAAATTTAGTGAATCTAGTAATTTCCCACTATGAGGGGTATGGTCGGATAGGAATAGAAGGGTTGATAGGCTCATCACAAATCTGTTCATATGTGAGCACTGTACTATGTCCTGACGTGGAAGCTTCCAAACTAGCCATCCTATTCATAAGGATATTTAGGAGTTCTACCTAAGTATTATTCTAAGTCACACTTATTAAGACATTCTACTGAGGGGGTTGATAACCTAATAAAGAACTAGACATAGGCTATGAGGGAAAATATCCTACTACAATAGACATAATAGGTTGAAATGTGGCTATGTATTGAGGTATTTGTAATAGAATATTTTTCTATGGGAAGGAATGTACGTAAGTAGTTATCACTAGTTGGGATGAAGCTACATACTCGATGATTGAGGGGACATACTTCTAAAAAGGTTGGGTATAAGGGGCTTGCTGAATCTAAGGGACCTATTGAGGCTAAGGGATTTGTTGAGCTTAAGGAAGATTTTAAGAACTATATGCTAGAGTCATTCTAATGGGTGGTATACTAGTATGAATTGACATTACTAATGTTTGAGGATGTATCATGTATATAGGCTGAGTGGTATTTTGGGCTTGAGAGATGGGATTTGAGGAACTAGTAGATACTATGGGTGGTTGATTCTCTAAAGGTTGGATCACTTGAGCATTAGACACAGATGGAATGGAGGAAATAGATACCATGGCTGTGTTAAATTCTTTAGTTTTATTAGTTCCCTCGAGAGGCATCCCATATTCATACTGTGACTCTTGGGCATGGGAGGAAAGAGAAATATTTATGGCTTGATTATGAAGGTAACAGTTAAGAGAAACAAGGTTATTTTATAGTATTTATATAAAGGAAGGATCTCCTTAAGGATAAAAGTGTGGGAATTCAATATTCTCAAAGGACTTAGGGTTAGAGGAAGAGCTAGGCATATGTTTCATAGGAGAGGATGTAACACTTGTTTCAGATTCTAACTTCTTTAATTGTTGCCTAGTTAAAACCATGAGACAAAAAATAAAGGAAAAAATAAACAAATGAATAAAAAAATATTTATTTTTTGAATTATCTCATTTTAAATGTGGATGAAAGACACACACACTAAAATCATCCTAAAAATGTTTGTTATCTCCTTTTAACTTTAATATGTGAAGAAGGATAGAAATAAAGAAAGGATAATGAAGGTTTTAGGAAAAGTGGCAGTCTAAGGATGGTTGCAAGTACTTTGTATTGGCACTCAAATAAGTCTACACTGGTATTTATATGTGGTCTGGTACTTGGGGCTTGATCCCCTCACTTCACAATCCCATAATAGTGTGGATGCTTAGCCAATGGTGTATCAATGGTCTAGAGATTATACTCAGCCATATAAATGAGTTGGTCCTCCCCTTAGTGGTGAAATCCAAGTAGGATCACTAAAAAAAGGTTGTCATGAGGTGATGAAATCCCCATTGGTTTTCTTATGTCAAGTGTTTAGATGTGTTAATTATGATAGTGATTTGGTTTGTGTGTGGATAAAGTGATGACTATGATAGATTACTGCCTATATTATTCTATGTGAAAGAACCTAAGCAAGAAAAATGGATGCAATTTATTTGAGCTTTAAAAGGAAATAAAATGCAAAGTGTAAATTTATTTGAATGAATGCAACAAATAAAGAAAGGGAGAAGAGATTTTATAATTCAAGAATGAATTTCTAATAAATAAAATGAGACCTTATGGGTCCCACTGGGTGTGCCAGAATGTTTTAGTAGTTTTTAATTTCTTTTCAAGATTTTCTAATTAGCTACTAAGAAAAAAAATCAAATGCAGGTTTGAAGGATTACCTATGGATGAAGGTTGATTTACACACCATTTATCAAGCTTTTTTGAGAACTCCTCTTTGGTTGGGGAGGGATGACCTATAAGTTACCGCACTTAAACAAAAAATTTATTAATAGGATAATGGGTGGGTTACCTGATATAAAACTAGTCCCAAGAAGCAATGAGCTTCCTTAGATGGATGTCAGCCCACACTCTAACATTCAAGTTTATTTTTACACATGAAATTACAATTATAAATAAGATATGTATAAATAATTACAAAGATAATTAATTGATAAGAAGATTTATATGATCAATATATGCATCCCATAATTCAATAGCAATGTCTATGTCTTCTTGGATGATAGCTAACTACTCATCAATATGTGTGAAATCACGTATGAAAACCACAGACAAAATCTTATCTCAAAATCTATATCACTTTGTTCTGCAAAGAGAGGTTGGGGGACTATAGGAGGGTCAAATATGCTAACTAAATCATGAATTAAACCAAGCAGGGTCATCTACATGAACAGATAGAATTTTTAGAAAAATACAATACAAATTTTAAAAAATGTTTTAAATATTTAATAGGGATCGATGCCAATATTATAGGATCAATGTCAATTAAGATGGATCAACGTCAATTCTATAAATATTATCAAATAGTGAAAATAGATTATAATAACAATTTGTATTTTTGATAAAGTAATGGAAATGTTATTAAAATAGACATAGATATAATTTTAATAGATAGAAAACAATTTGATAGGGATTTAAGATTTTAAATGACTATTTTAATTAAATGGACAAAGATTGACAATGATCCCATAAGATCGATGTTGATTCAGATGAATCGATGGTGATTCTATGTAGAAATATTGAATGTTAAAAACACTATAGTAATGACCTAATTTTTGATAAAATAATGAAAATAGAATACAAATAAAACATAGAGACACAACATTAAATGATAAATCTCAAAAAAACATGTAATATATCGACCTTTTAATGGTTGAAAAATGGATGTCACAAAGACGATGAATGGCATTCCCAAAATCACCTATTAATCACTCCTTTAATGGTAACAAAGGTGATTAAAAGACTTGTACATATTCATCAATGGTTTTCACAACAAATCATGATAGAATATAATCTCCTTACATTCAAATTAATTCCTCCCTGAGTAATGGAGGATTGCTATAAATTTGAGGATTGAAATCAACTTCAACAGATTGATGATGATCTCTGAGAATTAACGTCAATTCACTAAAGATGAATGGAGGTTAAACAAAATGCCATTCCAATAGGTTGGCATGGGGTAAAATAGGGTTTAAATGGGTCCAAGGTTGTTCGAGTCATTTTAACCACGGGATAGGTTGTTAGGATATTAGTAAAATTTGTTTTTATTTGATTTTCCAAATTTTATGGTTTTAGAGGTAAAAAGGGTAATTACTATTTAACCATATTAATTAACTTATTAACCTAGGTGGTAAAGGGAAAAAATGATGGTAAAATGTAATTATAAAAATAATTACGCATGGGGGGGGCATTATGACATAATGATACATAATATTAATATAAGGTGTATAAATTTAGCATCTACAATTAAACGAACTGATAGGACCAGAAACCAAAGAAAAACTATATCTTGAAGGGAACATGTGATTTTGAGTATCACCAACCTAGTTTTAATCTAAAAAACTAACCAAGTTAGCCTTTGTGTTGAATCTGTACTAAATCCAAAATCTATAAGATCCTTAAATTTAGTGCAAGATCCTCTTAGTTGTTTTCAAATGTAGCTCATGGGGTTCTTAAATGAATATAGAGACAAGTCCCACTACATATGAAATATCATACTCAGTATGAGTTAGATAAATAAGGATGCCAATAATTTGTTCATATTGAGTGCCATAGACCAATGGTGTAGAATAATTATTCTCAAGATTGACTCTTGATAGAAATGGAGTTAGAGATGGCTTAAAATCAGCCATGTGAAATTGATCTAAAAGATCAAGAGCACATTTGGGTTTTGCAAGTTAAATCCTTGAATCAAACTGTAAAATCTAAATGTTGAAAAAGTAATGCAAAAGACCAAAGTCTGTCATGTTAAATGTGTCTTGTACAATTATCTTCACCACTACAATAGATGATGAGGAACTCTTGGTGATCAAAAGATAATCAACATAAGGGACTAGTATTAGTAAATAATCATCTTGCCTCAATAAGTATACATTATGGTTTGAATGACCCTTGGTAAACCTAAAGTAAGGAATCCATCTTTATGTACCAAGCCTGAGGGGCCAGGTTGCTACTCCATGTATATTTCCTCCTAATTATGCAGTTTTAACATAAATACACAATGGCTATTTTGGTTACTTATGTTATAAATATATTTACTCTTTGATGATTCTTTCTTTAAATGTTTGGGTAGGGAAGATGATGCATGGGCATCTTGATTAGATTCAATTTTGGTATTCATGATGCGGTTCTAACATAAATATATTTCTAATGTATGTTTCAACATTAATAAACATATATCAATTATTATGCTCTAATTATTGAAAGGACTAATCTAATATATAAAGAAACAACCAAGATCACAAAATAAATATCTTTACCAAACATGTAAACCCTTCTCTATGACTCTGTATTCTCAATTCTCGTCTCCCAGTTAGACTATAGGTTTGTAGTGAAACATTGTCTACACACAGGGACTAAAAGTAACCAATCTATGAAACTTATGTTTCAACCAATGTACACAATGTACATTGAGGAGTATTTGATTTTGTGATCCTTTAGGTCAAAACTCCTAAAATCAACTGGGGAATCAATCCCTTCTCCAATTTTCTATACTAAAATGGTCGACAACATATGTTTAGAATAATAACTATATATCTTGAAATATATTTTAAAATATGGATACACAAGTACTCAGGCATTAGAAATAGCATTCCTAATTTCTTCAAATGCTTTTTGACCTTCATCAATCCATTTGAAAGCAAATTTTCTATTCATCTTTGAGGAACCTTCTACATAGATTTATAAACTATAGAAAATAAATGAACAATAAAATAATCTTTATAAAATAACTCAGAATAAACTTTATATTGTAGGCTACTTGGAGCGGGTGACCTCCTTTGAACAATATCAATACAATAATATTAGTGGATGCCTTTATTGGGCCTCAACACTTACTTAAATACTAAATATATTATAACATCTACTAATTCTCATGTATATGGGACAATTCAAATATGCTAAAGGGATAACTTACAAAGAATATGCATCCATAATTAATAATACACTAATAATTCAAAGATAAGGGTAGGACATAGGTAGATAACATCCCATCCCCCTTATAAAAATCTTTGTACTCAAAGATTTAGATGTGGTAATCTTTGATGAATTTGGAATAGTGGTTCCCATGTGACATCTTCTGGTTGCATGTCGTGCCATTGGATTAAGAATTTTGTGATTGAGTAGGATCAAAGTTGGTGGTTGTACCTATCCAAGACTAATTATAATTTGAGAAAGATGAATTATTCAGTATCAATTTCTGGTAAAACTATTTGTACTCTTATGGCAGTTCAAAGAACTTTCTTCAAACATGAGACATGAAAGACTGGGTTAACTCAAGAGGAAGGTGGAATCTCCAACTTATAAGCAATAGACCTAATATGATAGAAAACCTTATATGGCCCATAAAACTTTAGGGAATGCTTATGATTCCCTTTTATTTTCAAGGATAATTACTTATATGGATGCATATGAAGAAAAACCATATCATTGGGTTAAAGGGTACATTCAGAACGGTGCTAATCATCCTACTACTTCATTTGGTTATGTATAAGATGGATATGGTATCACATGGTGTTGAAAATTTGATTCTAATGTTGGAGAGTAGTGTTGAGTAACTAAACCAAGGAACTATCAGGGATATATGAGAGAATTTCTTGGGTTTCTTGACCATAAACCACTTCATATGGAGTCATTTTAGTAGCAGTGTGGTAGGAAGTATTTTAACATCATTCTGTGAGGGGAGGCCCCTTTGCCCAATACTGTTATTTTTATAACACAAGGAAACAAAGTAATATTTTCAAGCATTTATTGACAATTTATTTCTATCCATTTGTTTAGAGGTGACATCCAAAGCTCATCTTTAGTTGTGTGTCTCTATGTTAGAATAGCTCTATCCGAAAAATGGTTGGTAAAAGTTGCATCATGATCAAAGACAATTGAAGAACAAATGCCATGAAGATGAAATATATGATCCAAGAAAACTTGTGTGACTATGGAGGCTATATAAGGATGGTTGAGGTCACAAAATGACTATATTTGGAGAGGCGGCCTACCACAACCATGACCATTATTTTTCCTCCAAATTTAGGGATCTCCTTAATGAAATCCATTAAAATATTGACCTAGATCCTAGTAGGAATGGGAAAGTGCTCAAGCAAGCCAATAATAACTATGGTTTTACCTTTGTTACATTGACATGTATCACATTCAGCCACCATACATTTAATCTCCCTTTTTATCCCCTTCCAAAATAAATTTTGACATGCTTGTTCATATGTTTTGAGAAATCCTGAGTGCCCTAATGATGGAGAAGCATGGATTTCATGGACTATGTCTTGATGAAGGTCCATGCTATTAAGAATCATAAGATGACCCTTTTAATGCAGAGAAGCACCATCCTATGAGTAATGTGGTATTGCAGAGGAGTTAGTGGTCAATTGTTAAATGAGGTGGTATAATGAGGGATCGTGTGCCTACCCTTGGTGTATAGATTCCAACCAGTTTGGAATGGACATGGAGATGGAAGAAAAGTAAATCTGGTCCTTGAATGTGCATGAGAAAGCATCCACCATGACATTATATTTACACTTCTTGTAAGTGATCTCATAATCATAGCCCATGAGTTTATTGACCCATTGTTCTAAGAAGTATTTCATACTTTGGTGATCCATTTTGATGCAAAAATGATTCCCAAGTAATTATGTCTACCATTTTTTTACTACATGTATAATTTCCATCATTTACTTTTCATATGCAAAAAGCCAAATTTTATCTAGAAAGTGGTTTGAAAGCAATGGGATAACCCTCTTGGAGAATAAAAACACCTAGGCCATTGATACAGGAATTACCTTTGATGGTGAAAGTTTTGGTGAAGTCTGATATGGACAAGACTAGAGTGAACACATAGCCTAATTGAGTGCTATTAATGCCTTGTCAACTATGGCATCCCATGCAAATTCATCCTTATTCAGTAAGGAAGTCAAGAGAGCTATGATCTTTCCATAATCCTTGATGAACTTATGGTAGTATCTTATAAGGCCTAGTAATACATGAAGGATCTTAAGGGTTGTTTTCCAAGGCCAATGTTGTATGGCATTGATTTCTTCTAGATCCATGTAGCTCCCATCAATTGAAACAATGTACCCTAGATGTTTAACTTCCTCTTGATTGAATGAGACTTGGACTGCTTGGCACATATTTGATTATCTACTTGAAGTTGTAATGCCTTATCAAGTTGCTATAGATGTTCATCCCAAGTGTGGATGTACATCAGAATATCATAAAAAAACTAAAGCAAATTTATAGAGGAAAGGCTAAATTTTTTTATTCATTAGGGCCTAAAATGTTGAAGGAGAATTCTTAAGTCCAAATGGTAAGACCAAGAATTCATAGAAACCAGGTTCATGAGTGTGGAATTCTATCTATGAAATGTCATCAAAATGAAAATGAATCTGATTATACCATAGCTAAGATCCAATTTGGTGAAACTTTTTGCCCTATGGAGATCATTACGAAGCTCATCGATGACCAAAATTGGGAATGTATCTTTGATAGTGAGGTGGTTAAAGGCATGAAATTCAATGTAAAGGTTCCAAGACCTATATTTTTTGTAGACAAGAAGCACTGGAGAGGATTAATGCTAGCGCTAAGGTGAATAACTCTAGACTTGATGAGTTCATGTATTATTTGTTTAATCTTGGTGTTTTACATATGGGGATAGTGGTATGGCCGGATATTGGGTTGGATGCTTCTTGAAAGGAATGGGATGAAATGATATTTAGGGCATGAAGGGTCAAACCCACTATCTTTATAAAAATGGTTGTATGCTTTCCAAGAATGGCTTGTAATTCATCAAGGTAGGTAGTAGCAGTGGGGAGTTGGAATTAGATGGAGTTCATCTAAACAATGACCCCATGTGAGCCTTTTTATAATATTTTAAATGAGATGGGAACTGGTGATGTTAGAAGATCTAGGAAATAATGATTTTAAGGTGTGCTTATTTCACTATATGTGAAATGTATCTAAAGATCATATAAGCCCCATATAATAGGTCTTAGTGTACGATGCCACTGTGCCCTTAAGACCACATTACATCCCCTAAGGGTAGGGAAAACATATTTATGTAAAAAGTGTCATCACCTATTGTGATACATTATGATAAATCCCTTTACATGGAAATATTCCCCCATTAGTAATCATGACTTCAAAACTAGAACAAGGGTGTTAAAAATAGTCTTCCTACTTAGTAATCTGAGGATCAACAAAATCATGAGTGTTGTCAGAGTCAATGACTATTATGAGAGGGATAATGCTAAATAACCCATTGACCTTCATAGTTTGAGGGGTGGTAGCACATTTTAGTACATGTAGAGATATCTTGGTTGAGTCTCCTAATCCATTAAGTCTTTAGGGGGGCTTTGTTCTGCTTGAGCATCTTATAACTCTTGGATATCAAGCTCGTTGTCCTGCTTTAGTGGTAATTCTACATCTAGAAAGTCAAGCTTTTGTGTGATGGATTTATGAATCTTAACCCATTTTTCATCAAAATTATATCATACTAATTTCTCCTTATGAGCCCATATCTCTACCTTAGTAAGGCTCTTGACCAATGTGTTTATGGCTAGTTGTTGGTTCATTATGTTATTTATATGTGGCAAAGTGGGAGGTTAACACTGCATTGAGAGTTTATCTTATCCTAACTTAGTCAGACCTAAGATGTCCATCATGTTTTTGGGTTAAAACATTTTCACCTCCAATTAGATTAGCTCTTTGAGGCCACTAATAAAACAACTCTTGAAGAAGTCATCTAATAACCATTTGATATGAGTAGTTAGTTTCTCAAATTCAATCTGATAATAATAAATGATGCCTATCTAGTAGAGTTTGGTGAGAGATATTTTAAAGTCCTTGAATAACAAAGGACTAAACTTTCCCATAAATAAGGATGTAAAAGTTTTCCAATTGGGTTCATCATTCGAATTAAGATATCAACAATACCATTGGAGTGTTTCTTATTCCAAATGGAAAGAAGCAATTGGGATTTTATTGACAAATAAGTATTATGAAGGTTGAATAATTGCTCAACTTGATATATCCGTCCTATAGGATATGTACTATTAAATTGTGGAAAGTCTAGTTTGGGCCCACATGATGTGTGCGGAGAAGAGAAATTATTATTTAAAGAAGACTCCTTCTGTAATTTGTTGAGAAAAAGTTTATTCTTCTGGTTTGGTCCATGAATCATATTAGTTAACTCAGTGACCTCGGTTTTAAATGTTGTAATTTCTTCCTCCATTATATTTTTGCCTACATAGGTGGCTACCATAACCAGTGTATTTTTTTTTCAAGGGATAGAAAAAGTGTTTTAAGACATGATCATTAAGAAGTTTTTAAATTTTGAATCAATTGGAAGGGGTAAATGTACTTTTACTGGTTTTTGGGCACCTCTTGGTTAGGATTAATGAAGGAAAAGGGCAATTTCACAACTATAATGGAAAATTGAAACTTTTTTCCAAGACGGACAACAAAGAAGAAAAGGGAAAGGAACGTCATGGTAAAGCTTCAAGTCAAGATGATAAAAACTAAAGAAGCTATGACAAAACCCAAAAAAATAAAAATTGAGATTTTGGGCTAATAAAAGTGGAACTTGGATATGGACCCTCAAGGAAGAAAATGTGCAGAATGGAATTTTAGGTATTCTAGGAAATTTTGAAAGTTAACATAACTTTAGAAGGAAAGATATAGAAAAAAAATGATTTGTTTGGCTTAGAAACTGATTTTAGTCTTGTTATTCTATCCAAAATTCTATCAATAAGTGTGCGGTTACCAACTATTCTCGTCTATAATCACTCTATTGATAGTTTTTAAAACTATTATGTTGGATATGGGCACCAAGTCTATTTGATTACCTAATGGTTTTAAGTAGTCTCTCTTGCCACCAATGTTGTCTAAATGATTACCTCTCTTTGGAAAATTTTTGACCATGGAATTACGCTTAAGCAACAACTCCTTGTTTATCTCACAAGTTGAAAATAGTTAATCAAGATGGGGTTGTTGCCCTTTTCGATGGCATGTCCTCTCAACTAGCTAGCTACTTTGGGGTTCCTATGGTAATCTTGACAATGAGTTTTAGGGATTATGCCCAAGTACTTCCCATAGTTATGTGGAGGGTTATTTACCCTTATCCAAACCTACAATTAAGATGTAAAGAATAGAGGCAAGGAAATTATTTTTCTAAATGACACAACTCTTGGAAAGCCACTGCAAAAAAAAATCTCCAAAATCTACCTACAAGTCAAGAAAGTGCTTTGCTACTAGATGTGAGGAACCTTGTACTCGTTACGAACTATAAAAAATAAATGAATAATAAAAATAAACATTGAAAAATAACTAAAAATAACCTTTAGATCGCATGCCACTTTGAGGGGGAAACCTCCTTTGAACAATCTCAATACAATAATATTTGTGCATACCTTCATTAAATAAATGTTTACTTAAATACTAAATCTATTCTAACATCTATTACCTCCCATGTTTGTTTGATAATTCAAATATGCTAAAGGGATGACTTACAAAGCATATGCATCCATAATGACTCATAGACTAATAATGCACAAAAAGAAGGGTAGGACAGAGTATCCTAACATGACACTCATATTGATGAGACAAAATGGATTTATCTGGTAATTGAATGTGCCCAATGGAGTTGTGAATATCATCTTATGCTAGTCTTCTGACATTACTTCAACTTTATTGTAACTGGAAATACTATCCAACATGGACACTTCAAATATGCTAAAGGGATGAAATATCAACTCAAAATGGACACTTCCTACAAGATCTGATCCATTATCAGTAATGGGTAATTATCTTTGAGAAATGCTTATTATATAAAGGAGCATAATATATAATTTACATTATAGTTCAATTTTACAATGTGAGTTGTGGTTGGTCCTGACAATTATGACTATTAGTGAGTTGTGTCAAATAATAGCATCACAAATTGTGGTAGACAATAGAGTTATTTTGTTGAATTATTTATTATTTTAAGAATTCAAATAATAAATTTTTAATATGAAAGCCATATATTATAGTAATATGGTCTTTTGGAAACATTTATTTTATCAAACATTTATTTTAAGGGAGATGAAAGGGTCAAGCCCCCTAACCCCCCTTTTCTTTTCTATTAACAAATATTTTATTAATAAGGTATTTTTTAATATTATAAGAGAGTCTATTTTTGTAAAGGGATATAAAATATTGTAAATAGGTAAAAAATATTTTGTAAAGAGTGGGCACATAATATTTTTATTTTATAAGAGGGGTACATAAGTTTTTATAAAGTAGACTATTTTAGTAAATTTTGAATTATAATAGGGTGCATTATTGGTAGAATCTAACACCCTAACCCTTATGTCAATTTTATTAATTTTTGTGGATCACTGGTGCTCACACAATCAATGGGGAACACCATAGTACAATATCATATGTGTCAACTCACCCATGTGATCTAAACATTGGTTGACAAAGTCAATGAGATTATAGTTGCTTGAATTGAGAAATTAAACATTTATCGAGATATTACTCCATGTAATAAGGCAAAATGTGAATTCCTTACCTATGATGGCTCTTGCAACATTGAGGTCCTATCTATTTATATCATGGATATGGAAAGTTGGTTTGAGTATACTCACATGCTAGCACATGATCATTTTTTTTTTGCTAAATTAAAACTATTGGCATGGCCAAGCTCATGATCATAGAATGGAGTCCCATAGTTTCGCCTATTGAAGAGTTTCATAATGATTAACAACTCCATCACCTTATCCTCAAATTTATCTTTTTATTTTGATAAATGGCATCAAATAAATTATTGGACCATAGTGTTAGACTAAAAAAATTAGAAAAAGGCGGGCTCCAAATTTCATCGTATGCATAAGATACCACGATTTTTTATTTCATTCTTCAAGAAAGAAGAAAGGCAACCCTGATGATGGTGAAATGGACATCAAATTTAAGTCCAATCATTTTTATGAAGATATTCTCAAATATGACACTCTACCATCATGATCAAATGCCATTGTAGGTTATGCCTCTTGGCATTTAAAAAAACTTAAGTGAAAGTTTTATTCTTCCATATAACTTGTTATCTTGGAAATGTTTATCAATTAACGTAGTTTCAAAAATCATAATTTAAATTAGGTTCAAGATACTGAAGACTAATGAGACATAATATTATACTCTCATCCTAATCATAAACTCATATATGTTAAATATATCCAGCTGAAAAATATGATATGTATGTATCAATGTCAAGATGATTATCTTGGATTTGTCACATAGTTTTATCTATTGAATTTTTCCACACTGATTAACAACTATATCACCTTATCCTTATATTTCCCATTTTATGGTGACAAATGTCCTCAAACAACTAGTTGGACCACAATGTCAAGCTCAAAAAAATATTTTCATAAAAATGTTAGGCTCCAAATTTCACCATATGCACAAGATATCATTATTTTTTATTTATTTATTTAATAAATATAAAACCAACTCTACATGATGGTGAAATGAATGTCAAGCTGGTCATATTTATAAACATAATCATGAATATGGAAATTCACCACCACCCTCTACTTCCATTGTAGGTTATACCTTTTGGCATTAAAAAAAATACTTAAGCGAAAGTTTTAATCTTCCATATATCTCATAATTAGCTTGGAAATGTTTAAAAATTAACATAGTTTGAAAAAACATTTTTTAAATTACATTTAAGACACTGAAGACCAACTTAAAAATTAATACAAAGTGGAATCATCCCAAGGTCTATCTACACTAAGTTGTTGGTTTCACCATGGTATAAAAATAGCCTAATCAATGTAAACTTAGAAATCCATAGACAAAAATTAAACTCTCATATTTGGGATTCCAATATGTCTACTTACTATTCCTTTGTAGCTCTTTATGCAACATGATTTTCAAATCCCTTAATTATATCCTCTCTAAAATGATACAGAGAGACACCATACAAAACTTAAAATATGTTTACCTTAATAACCAAATCCAATATGTTATCATTAATTTTTTTTACATTTGATGTAGAGGGGAAAACACTATTCATGTAGCACTATTCACCAATATTATTCATTGATGATGTGGTGGACAACATTCATCCTAGTGAGGTGTCCATAACACTATTATTGAGTGATTAGCTGGCATGAGTCAAATTTATCATGTGGGTCATGAAAAAAGGGATCAATAGACAAACCTACCCATTTTGGAAGCTTGTGCTAAGTGAGGAGACATCAATCACTATTTTAGATTGGCATCTACTTTTTCCATGTGACCTTGCTTGAAGGTGGTGCCAAGTTTTCAAATCTATTTTGTACTTTGTTAAAGATGACCCCTTGAAGCATGTGGCATGGACTATCTTGGGGTAAACCTTGTCTCTTGACAAGATTTTGCCCATGTGAAGGAGTTGGATGAATTTTGGGCTCCTTTGTGTTTCTTTCAGTCATTCTTCATTTATAAGTTTTTAAATGCATGTTTCCTTAGCTTTTTGGGTAGGCTAGGTTGAGAATGGGACAAGCTTTTGAGAATAAAATTGGTGATAAGCTTGAAAGCCTCCTTGGCTTGTGAAAACCAAGTTATGTAATGTGAGAGATAAGCTTTGTTGATAAAGCTTTTGTATTTGTTGAGAGAATTAATGAGAATGTTTTGAGTTTATGAATGAATTGTTGATGTGTTATGAGAGATTGAGAGGAATATGGATTGGTGAATCCATTATGTGGTTAGAGGCCACATCAACTAGTATTAGAGCTTTGAGATTATAAGCTATATGGAGTGTTGACTCCATGAAAATTACATAGCCAGACTCATGTGATTTTTGGCCTTTCAAAAGAGTAATCTTAATTGTAACTTTTATGATTAAGGTATTGGAAGCCAAGGTAGAAGATAATTATTTTGGGACATCAACATTATCATAATTCCCTAGATAAGTATTGTTAACCAAATTTTAGGTCATTTAAATAATTTGCACTATCATAATTGCAAAATTTATAGCTTCTTTACCTTCTCAATCTTAAATCATTTTTATAAATTCTATTTAGACTATCACTTTCTAAGATCCTTAACCACTATAGAGTTTTTAAACATTGATTTACCAGTAATTTGAATAATATTTAAAGTTGTATACACCTTTTTAAAGTAAGATTATGTTTCTCACCATACTATATGTTGAGTGTGGAGCCCTTTGGGGCTATCACATGACCTTAAGAGTATATTTTTGGGGCCTAAAGAGCTCCACAAATGTGGGGAGTGAATTTTTTCCTACTCCACCTTTTGTGGAACCTTGATTCAAATGTGAGTGGAATATTCCTTATTTTATCTAATTTTTATGTTTCCATGTTTTATGAAGTTGGTTGTTAGATGCCTATTTTCCATGTTGACTTCCTTGATCTTAGGAAGTTAGTTGTTCATTAGAAAAGGGTATGCCTTCCTTATTTCTAGGAGTTGGTTATGATCACATGTTGTTATAAAATGTGCCTTTAAAGACAAACTTGGCATGTTCCTCTTTGAGTGGGCTTTTAAATGAACTTGATGAGGTGAAACTGAGGTGTCTTTTAATAGATGATGCTTATCTTGGATAAGCATGGCAAGTTTCTCCTCCTTTTGAGGATTTTATCTCATTTGTTATATATATATATATATATATATATATATATATATATATATAGGTGTGGTGTAGCCTTTATAGGTTGATGGCTTATTTGCAAGGTGTGGATTTGAGGATCAGAGTCAAAGTACAAATGTTTATTACAGGGTGTGGTATAGAAGCTTGTGAGATATAGTATTGTGTAGATGTAGGTGAAAGTGCAACATTTCATTTGTGCAACATTTTCTACAGGAGGTATTCTATCTCTATGAGAGTTCATTTTAATATTTTTTTATTAAAATTTTATTTGAGGAATTTCTTAGTGGATATAGCCCACATTGGGTGAACCATAGTAAATATATATTATTTGTGATTGTTATCTTATTCTCTCCATTTATGCTTTCATAATAACTATGATTTGAGGAATATTTATATAATGCATGCTAGTGCATAATTTAGATCTGATTTATAGTCATATTAAATCTGGTTTAAATTTTTTAATTCCTAATAACTAGTATCAGAGCCATTGGTTGTGTTTTTCTAAAGTGGTAAATCATAGAAACATTATTAGCTTGAGTGGGAGCTATAGGGGAAGAGATCAGCTTCAAGGTTGATAAATTTGATGGTAATTATTTTGGTTTGTGTAAAATGTAGATGGAAGATTACCTATATTAGAAGGAGCTTCATCTCCCCTTGGAAGGGAAATGAAAACAACCTGTAAGTATGAGTGATGTGGATTGGTCATTACTTGATAGGAAGGAATTGAGAGCCATATGGTTATGCCTTGTATCTTCTATTGAATTTAATATTTTTGATGAAAAAACCACAAAAGATGTCATGAATAAACTTGAGAAGTTGTATGAGAAATACTCTACTTCTAATAAAAAAATTATGAAAAGATTGTTTAATATGAAAATGTCTGAGAATGGTTCTATTACTAATCATCTAAATGATTTTAATACGGTTGTAAGTATGCTCACTTTAGTTATAATTAAGTTTGATGATGAAGTTATATATTTGCTAATTTTATGTTCTTTGCCTGATATTTGGGATAGTTTGGTTATGGATGTGAGTAATGCAGTCCCTACCAAGGGAAGCTTGAATTCTGAGGATGTTGTAGGTGTGATCGTTAGCAAGGAGATGTGAAGGAAAAGAATTAGTGAATCATCTTTAGGTAATTATTTATCTATTGATAATAGAGGGAGGAAAAAATACAAGATCAATGCTAATCATGGAATGTCAAAGGGTAGATCTAATTCCAGATCTAGATCTAAGATGATATGTTGGCATTGTGGGAAGAGTGGATACTCAAAGAAGGATTATAGATTAATTTGAGATAAGAATGCCAATAGGGAGGAAATGAATGAGGTAAATGTGACATCAAGTAAATCATGTTAGGATGCCTTAGTTCTTTTTATGGATAGTTTTTTTGAGTCTCAGGTATTAGATTCAGTGGCTTTTTTCCATGTGACCCCACATAGGCATTATTTTACTGATTATGTTCAAGAGAGTTTAGGACATGTTTATCTTGGTGATGATGAACCATGTGAAATAGTATAAAAAGGTTGTGTTTAAGTTATAATATATAATGGGAACACATGGCTACTTAAGGATGTTAGACATGTGCTTATGTTGAGATAGAATTTGGTTTCAGTGGGGCAATTAGGTAGAGAGGGTTACTCAACAATGTTTACTACAAATTATTGAAAAGTTATCAAAGGTGCTCTTATGATTCTAGAGGTAATAAAGTTGTTAATTTATATTTGACTAGTAGTGTTGATTATCTTGATTTAGTTGTTGCAAATGGAAATACAACTAGGCGGCACTACAGGCTTGATCATATGATCCTTACGGGCATGGAGATCTTAAAATATAAGTTGTCTAGATTTAAAGACATAGATCTAGACTTCTGTGAGGATTGTGTGTATGTGAAATAGAAGTAAGTTAATTTCCTAAAGGTTGGAGCCACAAAGAAAGAGCACAAGTTAGAGTTGGTATACTTAGATGTATGGGGACCGTATCAAGTATCTTCTATTGGTGGATCCAATTATTATGTTACTTTTATTGATGATGCAACTAAAAAAGTTTGGTTTTATTGCATTAAAAAAAATCTAATGTATTTGACACTTCTAATAAGTGGAAAGGCTTGGTTGAAAATGAATTAGGTCTTAAATTGAAATGTCTCAGATCAGATAATGGAGGTGAGTATTGTAGTAATGCTTTCTTTGATTATTATTCTAACATTGGAATCCATAGGCAAAGGATGGTTATAGGAACTCCACAATAGAATGGAGTATCTGAAAGGATGAACAAAATAATGATAGAAAGTGTTAGGAGCACGAGGTTACATGTAGGGTTGCCTTTATAGTTTTGGCTAATAGAGGACCTTTTATGCCTTTAGATGGAGGAATTCCTAAACAAGCTTAGTCTAGTAAAAATGTTAATTATTCTTTTCTTTGTCTTTAGATGTGAATATTTTCATCTCATTAAGAAAGAGGATATGACCAAGTTAGAAGATAAATCACAAAAATGCACATTTATTGGATATGGTGAGGATGACTTTGGTTTTAATTTATGGAGCATTAAAGATAAGAAAATATTTTAGTCCAGAGATGTAATAAAAAAAGTCATGTATAAGGATCAATTTTAGAAATAGGAACAATAATAAAAGAGTACATAGTATTGGATGATATTATGGATGGCAAAGTATCCATTGATTCAATTCAAGAAAATTCTACACAAGGACCCCAAAATCATATGGTAAGAAGGTCTTCTAGGGTAAGAAGAGAATTTGAATGTTTTTATCCTTCCTTGAATTATTTATTACTCATTGACAATGGAGAACCAAAGTCTTATGAGGAATCAATAAAGGTAGATGCCAAGATGAAATGGGAATAAGCCATGGATGAGAAGTATAGATCTCTCATGGAGAAATAAATGTGGGATTTGGTAAGGTTACCCAAGGGCAAGAGTGCATTACAAAACAAGTGGATCCTCAGAATAAAATAATAGGATGAAGGGAGAAAAAGGTATAAGGCCAGGATGGTGGTCAAGGGGTTTGCAAAAAAATTAGGTATTGATTTTGATGATATTTTTTCTCCTATTGTAAAAATGACATATGTAATGAATGTTCTTGGTTTAGTTATAGTTGAGGATTTTCACTTAGAACTGTCAGATGTGAAAACTACTTTTTTTCATGGTGATTTAGATGAAGAGTTGTATATGAAGTAGCCATAGGGATATGAGGTCAAAGGGAAGGAGAACTATGTGTGCAAACTAAGTAAGAGCTAGTATGGCCTAAAATAAGCTCCATGACAATGGTATAAGAAATTTTATTGTTTTATGTTGGAAAAATAATATCAAAGGTTTAATTCTGACAATTGCATGTACATCAAACATTTTCATTATGGTTCCTTAATTATATTATGTTTGTATGTTAATGACATTTTAATTTTAGGAAAGAACATACATCATATTCATATGCTCAAGAAATAGCTTAGTGACTCCTTTTCTATGAAGAATTTGGGTGCTAAAAATCAAATCCTTGGTATGAGGATTTCTCATGATAGGAAGGAGAGAAAGATGATCTTATCCCAATCAAAGTATGTGAATAAATTATTGGAAAGGATTAGCATGTTGGATGCTAAATTTGTTGGTACTCCTTTGGGAGGCTACTTTATATTATCAAAGGAGCAGTGTCCCAAGATGGAAGCTAAAAATATTAAGATTTGTAAGTTACCTTAATCATTGGTAGTTGGTAGCTTAATGTATGCCATGGTTTGTACTAGGCCAAATATTTCCCAAGCAGTGGGAGTTATGAGCAGGTATATGAGTGATCCTAGTTATGAGCATTAGCAAGTAGTGAAATGGATTCTTTATATTTGAGAGGAACCATGGATTTTGAATTATGTTATGGTGGATCAGATACCACTTTATATGGTTATGTGGACTCATATATGATAGAGGATATTGATATAAGGATAAGTATGATAGGTTATATATTTACTGTTGGAGATATAATGACTATTTAGATTTCTAGGATATAGAAGGTTGTGGCTTTGTCAACCATAGAGGCAAAGTATCTTACCACTATAGAGGCTAGCAAGGAGATGATTTGGTTACAAGAGTCATTTTAAGAGTTAAAGCATGAGCAGGAAGTTGGAAGACTACATAGTGATAGTCAGAGTGTTATTCATTTGGCAAAGAATTCCACTTTTCACTCAAGGATGAAACACATTCAGTTATGTTATCACTTCATCTAGATAACTTTGGAAGAGAACTTGGTGAAGCTAGAGAAGATTCATAATAGCTAGAATCTTAAAGATATGATGACCAAGGTGGTCACATTGGACAAGTTGAGACTATGTTTAGATTTGGTTGGTGTTAGTGGTCATGGAGCAGTGACATAATTTGTTCAAGAGAAATGGTCTCCAAGTGGGAGATTGTTGAGTGTGGAGCATTTTGGGGATATCACATTACCTTAGGAGTATATTTTTGAGACTAGATATCTCCATAAATTTGGGGTCTTCACAAATGTGGGGGCTCCACAAATGTGGGGAGCACAGTTTTCCCTACTCCACCTTTTGTGGAAATTTGCTCCACATGTGAGCGAAATATTCCTTGTTTTATCTAATTTCTATGTTTTCATGTTTTACAGAGTTGGTTATTAGATGCCTATTTTCCATGTTGACTTCCTTGATCTTAAAAAGTTATTTGTTCATTGGAAAAGGGGATGCCTTCCTTATTTCTAGGAGTTGGTTGTGATCACATGTTATTGGAAAATGTATCTTTAAATGTGGAAAGATAAAATTGGCATGTTCCTCTTTGGATGGGATTTTGGATGAGCTTGATGAGGTGAAACTGAAATGTCTTTTAGTGGATTATGCTTATCTTCGATAAGCAGGGTGAGTTTCTCCTTATTTTGTGGATTTTCCCTCATTTACTATATATATAGGTGTGGTGTGGCCTTTAGAGGTTGTTGGTTTATTTGAAGGGTCTAGATTTAAGGATCATAGTCAAAGTGCATGTGTTTATTATAGGGTGTGGTATAGAAACTTTTGAGATAAAGTATTGTGTAGATGCAGGTGAAAGTGTAGCATTTTATTTGTGTAGCATTTTCTATAGGAGATATTCTATCTCTGTGAGAGTTCATTGTAATCTTTTTTTATTATAGTTTTATTTTAGTACATTCTTAGTGGATGTAGCCAACATTGGGTGAACCAAAATAGATATGTGTTATGTGTGATTGTTATCTTATTCTCTCAATTTATGCTTTCATAATAACTATGATTTGAGGAATGTTTCTGTGATGCATGCTAGTGCATAATTTAGATCTGATTTATGGTTATATTAAATCTGGTTTAAAGCTTTTAATTCCTAACACTATATTTTAGATTTTAAGAATCAATGTGTGTAATGTAACTATAAGCTCACATTAAAATTTTTTTTGGGTGTAGGAATCCCTATGCTATCCACTCAAGATTATGCTATACATTTTCTATTCAAATTTGACTAATAGTCTAGTTAACCTGTACACTCATTTTAAATACTAAGTACAAAATATTTTAGTGAATAATATGAGAAAACCCTTTAATAACCACATGTTGTCTTAATTCATTCTTATCATTTAACCTTTTATTTCATATGTTCCTCATTATAAAAATCACAAAATTCTAAATCTAATATACACCACACATAATAGTGGTTGAAGTTCCTAATGAAGGCTAAAATTTTGAGAGCCCACATATTTTATTGCACTCCTTTCCTCATTTCACTTGAAATAAAGCCAAGATTAAAGATTGAATATGGTTCTTTGACTAGTTTTCTTCCTTATATAGATTATTCAAATATCACATTACTGTCTTTCTTATTATTTTGATTAACATGCTCTTCTCTCTTTCAAGAATTCCCTCTCCATTCGTTCTCTACATGATTGATTTTATAATCACAACACCTACAATTGGATTAGTGTTACCTTCTCTCATTATCAATAATGTGGGGTTTCCTTAAATCTCATTGTTATGTATTTAATTGGTCCCATCTCTCCTTTTAGTGGAAATCTCTCTTTCTGTATAACACTTGCTCTCTGTAATAACAACTTCCACAACCAAATTCCACTTCAGCTGGGAAGGGTATTTATTTTAAAAATTATTTGTCTTATAAATATCTTGAAGAACAGTTCATTTATGACTTTATGTTTATATAGATCAAGATAGGTGCCATAGGAAGAGATCTATTCAACTACATTTCAATGCTTAATAATTGTAGAGATGTATTGGAAGTTAGAGTTACAACACACTATGTAGTTATACTAAATGGTTTTTGAATTGATTCTAACTTGAATTATTTCTTGATAGGAAATGGATTATGCAAATTTTGAAAGTATGGAAATGGAAAGAAGATTGAGGAAAAATAAGCTATAGGGAGTATACAAATTTGTATGTAGCAACTAAAAACATCGGTATATATTTTTTGTATTATTGTAACTTTCTAAGCTATTGGTTGAAATGCCAAACTGTTTGAGAGTAGTTTGTTTTTGGATCAAATCTACATATTATTATTATTATTATTATTATTATTATTATTTATTTATTTATTTATTTATTTAAAAACATATGATTTAAAATCTTCATATAATATAATAACAATGTAGGTTTTTTCTTTATTTCCAAGTCTAATCTTATTCTACATTATTAGCCATTGGGTGGGCCCATTAATTTCATTCAAGAATTATTAGCATAGGGTGTAGGCCTTATGTGGTAAGGGTTGAATTTGGGTGAGGAGATTGAAAACTCTATATTATATAAAAGGAAATCAACTACACTAAGCCCACTTATATATGATGTAGAAATATTTTTTGGATCGAAGAGCGTATCTATAATAAGATAAACAAGTATAAAGTAAAATTTTATTCATACAAAAGAATAAGTGGAAAGGTCACACCCCACGAGCAAAGTCAAATCAAGGATAAAAACTCCTCAAAAAACAACCAATCCATCAAAGGGTTAGTAATGACCACTCAAAAAAACATCAAACCAAAGATGCACAATAACCAACAAAGCATTCATAAGGGGTAGGTGCACCGACTTGGGGGACAAAAAAGGGCCTACTCGTGGACATGATTTTTCTGAAGCTTTAGAAATGTGAACTTCTAAAGATAATTAGATATGGCTACACACAAAATTTGAAGATGGGATAAAAACATGGATTATATAATTTCAAGTCTAGTTTCCATAAAATTATTTTTTTTTGAAAAATAGTTAAGTATAAATAGGTCAAACATATAAAATTTGAAAAGGACATCCTATTTTTTAAGAAAAATTAAATTGTACCATTCCGTGCAACCCACCATTTTTTGAGCATCATTTAATATTATTTGAGACCCTTTAATGAATATTTATACTAGCTCTTCTAGTGTGTTATGAACTTTTTTTAATATTTTTTTGATGAATATTTTTTTTATCAATTTTATAATTAAGTATATTCTAAAAATTGATAAAAATATGGATAGTTGCCCATGTGACCCACCCTATCTACCTTAAAAAATAAACTTTTATTTTTATTTTTTTGGAATGTGTGTTGAATTAGTCGTATTTTATTACCAAATAATTTGTTTTGCATTTAGATCAATGAAAAAAAAATTAGATAAACATGAATATTCATGTATAGGTGAGGCATGTAGTGGCCTAAAAATGGTGTTGTTAGAAATAAATATAGTTTGAACCCTTAAAATAGCCCAAAAAATATAAAAATCATACATTTATAAAGAGGAGAATGTGCTCATTGTAACGGTAATGATTTTTTGAATTTTGATGTTGAAATCCATAGCGTATTTGACAATTGAAGTTAAAATTTGTTGGTTTTTCCTAAAACTCTTAGTCTCAATTATAGATGCACAATCCCAAGCCTTTGGCTCAGAAATCCAAGCCATTTATGAGCTTAAAGGCTTGATTTGAAATTAAAATTTAAATAACGTGTATGCATTATATAATGTAATAAATAACGCATATGCAATTATTTGACATAAAATGAAAAAAATAAATTTTGTGTTTGTTATGGGGGAAAGGTCCCATTAGCCATACATCCTTATAGGTGAAGTGCCAAATTTCATGTTTCTTAAAGGGGAGAGGTCCCATTAGCTTTGGATAGTGAATGAAGGTGCCATAACATCATATTAGGCTTCAAAAATTATACATGTTTCAATATGTCATCTTAAATACTTATAACTAAGGTTTAAAGGTCTAACACATTATATATTTGACAATATAAATGATTTTATTACAAAAGGTCATCAAATGTATTTTTTAAACCTATGATCAAAACTTAACCTTTAATGTACCAATTATTGTGCATTAAAGTATCAATACTTGACTCTTACTTTTCAAGATGTGATTGGTTACTTTTAATTTATAGAATAAATGTTGAACAAGTATTAGATATTACATTTTTTGCTTCTAGTGCACTTTAATATAAATATATACACCAATATGTTTCATCAATAGAACACATGTTAACAAAAGCCTTGTTTAAAACTTGAAACATGCATAGCTATTGGGATCTTCCCCTAGTAGGGCAAGGATATATCTTACCAAATTAGTTGCCTAAAATCCTACTTGCCCTTAAATTTTGTGTTTCTTATTGATATTATCCTACTTGCCTAAAATCGTATCTTACCCTTTTATTTTTTCTTTGATATCTTTGACTAGAAGCGTTTATTTATAAATTTTGAACTAATTTTTTTAAGTGGCAAACCCGTTGAATTGGACTATGTAGTTTAGATAATCTTGTGTAAGTACAAATAAGAATTGAGCCCTTGGTGTAACAGTGTATCTCTTTGATATCTATTTCAAGAATACTATCTAATGGATCCCAATACCTGTGAATCATGCCTTGGATTGTCCCAAAATCATTCCTAAAATGTGTTGAATAAAATACCTTAAGTTTCCTCCAAGGTCACTTAGTGCATCTAGTTCAATAGGTGCATTTTGAGGTCCCAATTGAAAGTCTAACAAGAGTCTTCTATTGTTATAATTATTCATGTTTGATTCCCCTAATGTATTCAAATACATTATTCAAAATTTTCATAAAATTAAGATCTCTTGTGAAAATATGGTTAATCCTCCATTCCATGCACCTCCTTCATCTACCCCTCCATCACACATGGGACAACCATCAACCACTCCATCCATTCCCACGTCATCTGAAGAGTGTGTCTTTGACATGGGACTAGTTCTAACCGCACCATGGATGCAATGATTGTAAGATAAAAAACAAGCTAGATAACACTTGATGCTTATCAATATTATAGAGTTTTATACCTTACTATGTAATTGGGATGGCAAGATACAAAAGTAGGATGATGGCCTTGCAATGTATTTACATGTTAAATTCTATTTTGGTCAAGTTGAGTATGCATTTTATTTTATATAAGATGTGGTTTTGAGCTCAATAAACTTGAAATGATCATATGTATCCATTAGTGATGATGTGGTAAATTAAGGTGTTATTTTAAGATGGCGTGCCTAGTGATGAATGTATAGCTTAGAAAATATCTAAATGCACTAGGGACTTTGTTTGAAACCATCAAGGGATGGAGTAAACTTGGCATTGACCAAGTACAACATATGTATAAGTTACCCTAGCTCAAAATCTATTGAACTTATTCAAGATACATTACACTTATGACAATGTCCCCTAAATCTGAAACCTGGTTCCCCTCATGGATGATGTTGAGCAGAGAGACCTAGTAATTATTCATATGGATGATGAATTGCTCATCTCATATAGATGGTTGATCAGAATTGAATACCAATGTGCACCCCCTTATTGAAGGTTTCAATATTATATATATTTTTTACATATATCTTCAATCATCTTGTTCATAATTCATTGTAATGAGCTTAAAGCTTATGATGTGGATTGAAATAAAGTAGTACATGTCTCATAATTTTTGCTCCATCTTGGTATTTGAAGTTGAGGCTTGTCCATTTCTAAATTGTGTTCTCTCTTTCATGTAGGACTTAATATGAATGTAAGTTTTGGGATCTCTAGAGGTGATTCAAGGCATAGGGATATAAATAATTTTAATACATACATGTTGAAAATTGATAACATTTGGTGCATGCTTAAAATTTGGATGGGACCTTAAAGGGCTCTACATGAAATTTTTTATATATTAATGGCAAATTGGAGGCTCGCACAATGTAGAATTATTTACTTGACATGTTTTGATTGGATCAATGTCAATCTTTTAACATTATTGGCCTCTATGTATGTATGATAAATTTGTGAATAGGCCTTAGTTGGATTGGTTGGCTCAGTGATGGAACATGTCTAAATATCAAATATGTGCATATCTAACAACTCTAACACTTCTCTAGGTGTACTAGATATACACATGTGGAAATCTTTGATTGGATTAGGTGTCGAGAGGCTTTGAAAATTTTGATACTTCTAGGATAAGTGAAAGTTAGATATCTAACACGAATATATGTGTGTACAATATTCACATGTGCATACATATCTAATTGAATCAGGCCTTATCGAGATCTGATATCTATCTCTTCAAAGCTTTTAGGACCTAACACCTCTAATAGTGTTGACACATCCTATCACACATGAGGTAAACATGGTGATATGTGATTGAATTTGGCCTCCTAGGGCATTGTCAACTTTTAAACTTCCAAGACTTAATGCATGTCTAATAAAATTAACACTTTTGGGTATATGAGGCATACATGTGTCACAACAAGGTTCAATTATAGGGTTAATTCAACCGGGGAGGCATGAAAGGCCAATTTGAACCCCTTATTGCCATAGCCATAAGATCATGATATATATGATTTGGGACAAAATTAAGTATGATTCTATCTATCATGAATTGAACTAATTAGTCAATTGGTTCAATTAGGGATGTGATTTGGGAAAAATTGATCCCTAAAACAAATTGATGGCCTAATCGATTGTATAATCTAGATTCAATATGTATGATTTAACTGACCCTAATTTAATCAAAAATGTGAATATGAATGCAAATATGGCCAATTTGAACCCATTGAACCTAAATTGGAGTCTACAATGTGATTTAAAGGGCTAAATTAGGTCATATTTTGTGACATGTTGATTGTAAACCCTAATTTTATCACTTAAACATCTATGTAGTTCCCCTAAACCCTAATTTATGACATATACACATATACAAACCTGTTACACTAAACCCCTAACCCTAAATCCTAATTTTATAACAAACACAACTCCTAAGTTCCTTGATTTCATCATAAATGCATAAATTCATGAATGTGATTAGTGTTAATTTGTGAACCTATTATTCACCTAGTTTTGTATCGACCTATGATGGGATTTTGGGAAAAATAGCTCATTTAATATTGCATATTGAGCCTTATTGCATCATTTATTAGTCTTATTTATTTATAGTCTTATCAAGAGTCTTATTGCATCATGTATTAGATATTTATGCATCATATTAGGGATTTATGCATCATATTCAATCTTATTGCATCATATGATAGCCTAATTACATCATATTGAGCCTTATTTCATAATATGATAGCCTAATTGCATCATATGATAGTTTAAATACATCATTGGATATTTATTATGTACATGATAGTCTTATTGCATCACATGATAGTCTTATTACATCATATGATAATCTTATTACATCATATGATAGTCTTATTAAATCTTATGATAGTCTTATTGCATTATATTGAGCCTTATCACATGATATGTGTTGGGTGAATATTTTGTTGATCAGCGTACTGATAAACAAAATAGGTCTTATCATTCAAAGTAGGAAGATTGGTCGACCAAATGTGTAGGTTTACCACATCAAAAGGGGACTAATCTCTCCTCTCATCAAGGGGAGGTTCCCTATAGATATGCTATACATACATACATACATACATACATACATATACATACATACATACATACATACATATATATATATATATATATATATATAAAATAATACTCAGGGGTAGATAAACCATCCATCTCTCTTTTTTTAGAGATGATGCATGTAAATCAAAGGAGAAATCTTAGGGATAATAATAGAAAGCACTCTTCTTCTTTCCAAAGTACCATTCAACAAACCACAAGAATATTCTTAGTAGTAATTGTAAAATGTAACCAAGGTCAAAGTAACCAACAAATTGAGATGTAGCACAAAGTCTCCACCTAAATTTCCCAAGAGTGAGATACGAAGGACAATGAGGGCACAAAGTCATCCTAAGGTCCTTTACATAGAAACAAAAAGAAAAAACACTAAAGGCAATTGTGGGGGCACAAAGTCTCTCCACAGTTGGCTTCAGGATGCCTTCCTGACTACTTTCACTAATTTTGCTTATTGAATTAAAGGAATAGAAAATATATTAAGGAAAAAGACATAAGAATAGTTTCCCCAAAAATGAAGATATTACAGTACAAAGTCTGAAAAGTCACTCGCTTTCTTATTCCAATAACAAAATATGATTAACAATCTGAGCTCAAAGTCTTAGTAATGCCTTTCAATTTGGGCAGAGTTTTATTTCTGATAATCAGAGAGAGAGAGCCCTTAAAACAATAAAAGAGAGTCACTTATATAACCTCTTCAAAAAGGACTTAGGAATAGTAACACATCATATTACATCAAATTTTGTTAAGAAGACATGCTAGAATTTAGGGGCATTTACCCATTTGATTTTCTTAATGCAGAGAAACGGGTCACACCATTGAATGTTCACATCCTTCAATATCCACCTAGTGGTCTACTTCTAGAAACATATTTGATGTGCAGATGTTTCTAGTCATTCCTCATCATTCCTCCTTTTTTGGTTCTTTGAATCGGGTCCTTGATTTAATTCAATGCTCTATTCCTTAGTCACTTCCTGTTAGTCTTCTGAGAACGCTGTAGAAGATGACACTTGGTAGCTTCTATTACATTTGATGAGAGACACGTGTCATGTTACACTGCTTTGATACTATGTCTCAATAGATGACACATGGTGGCTTCTACTGTGACTTTGAAGATGACATGTGGCTGCATAGCAGGTTTTCTATTTCTTCAGACTTTTCTTTCAGAGGAAAAAGTTTGAAGGAATTCTTTCACACAATTTGTCTGAAGGAATTGACTCTTTGTCACTTTTTTGAAGGAAATCCCTTTGCTCTTTTGGCCTTTGAATTGGTCTGCTTGCCCCCTTTCTACCCTCTATAAGGGCTATTTAAGCTCCAAATTAGTCTTTTGGGTTTTTGCAACAGTTCTCTTTGGCTTCTGAGTGTCCTTTGAAAGGGTTGTTTGTCCCTTGGAAATTTGCCTTAGTCAATTTTATGTGAATCTCAAATTGTGACACATGTAAGCATCCACTGTGAAATAGGTGACGACACATGGCAACATCCATTGAACTTGTAAAAGCTTTAGACACCTTTTGAGTGTCCTACGGAAGATGACACTTGGCAGCTTCCACATCATTTTGGAAACACTATATAACCATGTTAGACTCATTTTAGATTCATGCGGATGATGCCACTTGGCCTGTTTCACTTAACTTATAAAGGACACATGGCAGCATCCACTGCTCTTAAAAACAAAGTGAAATGAGGCTCGAAAGATGACACTTGTCAACATTCACATGAATTCTATTAGGTTTTTGTTTTGGTCCATTTGTTTCCTTCCTTAGTCACTTTTGCCATAGAAATTCCCTCTGCAAGGGCACTTGTGTCTTTAATGCTTGGGGCAGTCTTTTGAACTTGTCGCTTGAACCAACCTTGGTTCAATGGTTCATTCTCTTATTTCTATTGACTGCTTGAACCAAGATTCTTTGAAACAAGCCTCGTTGAACCCGTTGAACCTTGAACCCATTGAACCTTTAACCCATTGAACCTTTTGAACCTTTAGTCCTTTGACTGAAAAAGTTTAAATAATTCCCAATTTTGAAAGCTTAGAACAATTTTTTGAAATGGGAAGAGATATTTTGGTCTTACAAGACCAAAATAACTTATATTTTGTCTTAAAAATGAGTAACATTTTTTGAGTACAATAGCTGGCTCCAGTTGGAGAACTTCTATCAATTTTAAAAAAGAATTGAAGGGAGTAGAATCTAGAATCTCTAGTGTCTTCATGTGTACCATTGGGCTATGGAGTCATGTTACCCAAAAATGAAAGGCATCAAAAATAGAAACAAACAAAACAAAATAGGAATAAAAACTATACAAATATACATATGTACAGATTAAAAGATCTTATACTTCAAGAGTTAAAGTGTTTCAGATGCTACCCACTGTGAGGCAGAGAAAAGAGTGTGCCATCTTGATATTTCAGTAGAAAGATGTTTTCACCATTGTGTTGATGAATTATAAATGGGCCTCTCCAAAGGGAGTCAAACTTTCCATGCATCCCTTTTGGTTCTCTCCTTTTGTCCCATAGTAAGACTTGATCCCCAGTTTGGAAATCATGGTTTTTGGCCTTCTGGTCAAAGAGTTTCTTTACCAAACTTTGATGAGCAGAAATTCAGTCTACCACCATGGTTCTCTATTCATACAGCTTAGTTAGGCACATGATTCTCTTATCAAGAGAGCTTTCATATGTCTGATCTTCAATTGGCTTTGCGAATTTCAAGGCTGGCAATTCTAAGGTGACTGGTATCTCAGCATTGATACCATAAAGGAGTTGAAAAGGAGACATACCAATTGTCCTCTTTGGTGTGATTTTGTCTACCCATAGAGCATCAACCAATGATTTATGCCATGTCCTTTGATTGTCATCTGCTAGCTTTTTGATGATAGTTACCAGGTTTTTATTGCTTGATTCAGCTTGTCCATTCCCTTGTGGAAAATAATCAGAAGAATGGGAGAGTGTAATTGCATAATAGAAACAGAATTGTGTAATCTCTTGGGAGGTGAAACAAGCTACATTTCTAGTAACAATTTTTGTTGGAACTCCAAACATGGAAATAATATTCTCCTTGAGGAAATTGCATACAACGTTTGAAGTAACATGCTTAGCTAGAATTGCTTCTACCCACTTGGTGAAATAATCAATTGCTGTAATGACAAAATCATGTCTAGCACTTGAAGATGGGTTTATAGTCCCAATAAAATCAATCCCCCATTGATAGAAAGGTTCTTCTATGATCACTGGCTTGAGAGACAGGGCAACTAACTTGGGTCTTCCAACAAATTGTTGGCAGAGTTCACATTTTCTCACCCACTTATATGCATCTTAGAAAAGAGTTGTTTAGTAATACCTGGCTCATAGAATCTTGTGAGCAGTCATAGGAGCATAAAAATTTCCTCTGTAGGCTCGATTGTGGAAAGATTTTAAAAGTTGGCTTTGTTTCTCTTTGTCTACACAATGAAGGAATACTCCATCTATGCTTCTCTTGTACAGGCCATTGTTTCAAAGGACAAAATTGGTAGATTTCAACTTGATAGTTATCCTTTATTTATAAGATAAATGAGCAGGACATTCACCATAAGTAAGGAAATGAGTAATACCTAAATACCACTCATTGGTAGTGGAGACAAAAAAGACTGTTGGTGTGTCTTCCACTTCAGCTTTTACATGCTGTGTATCTTCTGGCTCGTTATCAGAAATTAATTAGCATAGGGCTTTTCCCCTAACCAAATTTATTGGCTTGATGTCTAGAACAAACTCTTCGATCTTTACAATCCAATTTCTTCTTTTTGTCCCAAACTCATGCTGAGTTAATATGGACTTGACAACAGTGTCAAAAACTAAGGCAGTAGTGTGTGAATTTAGGATATAGAAGCAAAAAGGTTTGACTACTTTCACCACTGCATAAGCATGCTTCTCTAGATTTGAATACTTCATCTCATGGGTTTTGAGAGGGCAACTCATGAAAAAAATGTGAGATTCTATACCTTCCTTGTTCTATTGAACAAGAATTGTTGAAAGTGTGTATTCAAAAGCATAGTTGTATATGATGAAATCTTTGTTGTAATCTAGATAAACCAAGGTAGGGGCATGGGCAATAACAGTCTTGATATCCTAAAATGCTGACTTGCCTTCTTTAGTCTAGCTAAAAGTGGTCTTCCCTTTCATCATGTTCACAATGTGTCTAGTCTTCTCAGTAAATTCGAGGATGAACCTTAGTAAGAAATTCACCTTTCCAAAGAAAAAGTGAATAACATTTTTATTTGTAGGCAAATTAAGCTCTTGAATAGACTTGACTCTATCTGAGTCAATCTTTATTCCTTCCTTAGACACAATGTGTCTGAGGAGTTTTCCCTCTGTTACTCCAAAAATAGACTTCTTAGGGTTCAAGGAAATACCATTCTGGCGGCATCACTCCAGCACTTGTTGTAAGTGGTGTACATGATCAGAATGGTACTTTGAAAAAATGGTTAAGTCATCAAGGTATACCACTATGAATTTACCCATCTCATCTTTGAAAGCTAGGTCCATTTCCCTCTGAAAGGTGGCAGCATCATTTATCAAGCCAAATAGCATTATTCTATATGCAAATGTACCCTAAGGTGTGGTGAATGTAGTCTTGTGTTGGTCTGCCTCATCAACTTAAACTTGATTATATCTTAAGAAGCCATCTAGCATTGATAACATCTCTGAACTTGTCACTGTTTGAAGCACTTGATCCATGATTGGCAAAGAATAATTATCTTTCAAAGATGACTGGTTCAGATCCCTGAAATCCACACAAATATGAATTTTGCCACTCTTCTTCCTGACAAGCACTATGTTTGCAATCCATGTGGAATGATGGATTGGGAAGATGATTCTAGCATTTAACATTTTTTGTATCTCAGACAAAATAGTACCTGATATTTTTAGATTGTAATATCTAGATTTTTGGTTATAGGGCATTGAGTCAGCCTTGAGAGGAATGTCATGGTAGATTTCATCAGGTCTGAGAGACTTCAGATCATCATAATAATATGCTAAGACATCCATATATTATTTGAGTAAAGTGGTGAACTTGAATCTTTCTTCAAGAGTACAACACTTACCAATGTTAACCATCTTGGGATTTTATTTAATAGTCAGATTTACTTGATCAAATCCCTGAGAGAAGCTTGAATTTGTTTACTATTGTTTGATGAATCTATCATGCTTGTCAAATGGTTTTTCAAAAAAAACCAGGCCTTTAGGAATCTTGTTTCTTCTCAGCTATAAGAATTCTTCATTTATATCTGAACTAGATTCAAAGGCTGATTCATACTTCTGAGGTTCACTGCCTTCAAAATGTAGTTATTCAAAATTGTCTTTTTATTCTAGGAAGGCAATTATTTGATGGTCATCATTGAATACTTGCCAATGATCAGCATTGTCAGAAACACTTGGTTTATAGACTAGCTTAATAGTATACCTATTTTTTTTGAAATATGAGTGCGGAACTAAGAGAGTTCTTGAAATAAGAAGTGCATCAGCTTTGTCATTAGATTCCCTGGGTATGGCATAAATATTGAAAGCATCAAAGCTTTCAATTTGGTCCCAAACTAGGTTGCAATAGTGGTGTAATCTTTCATTCTTAGTTTGGTATAAGTTTCTCACCTAACAAACCACTAATTCAGTATCCCCTTTAGCATGAAGAAACTTGATGCCTTTGTCTTGAGTAGCCTTCAATCCAAGCAACACAGATTCATATTCAGCTATATTGTTAGTGTTGATAAATTTTAATTTGTAAGATGAAGGAAACATATCTCCTTGAGGAGATATCAACACAATCTTAGCTCCTGAACTAGTAGAGGAGCAACTACCATCAAATTCCAAAGTCCATACTTCATCAGACACTAATTTTTCTTTGGATTTTCCTTCATTAGAGAGGGAAGATCCTTCTTCATTTGTATTTCAACCTACTAATTCTTCTGATATTCTAGTTGAATTGATTTTTGGGTTGACACTTTGAAGAATTTTATCAGATGTTTCATGAACTTTATCTGTAGATAAAAAGTAATTACCCATACTTGAGGTTTTAAAAAGAATTTGAGCTTCAAGGGCTAATGTTTGAGTGACAGTATATTTTGATTCCTTTTTAGGAAGTAGCCTCTGCATGGTGCCTTTGACAGGGATCCTTGCTTTAGATAGATCCATGCTCAACTCTCCACTAAAATCTTTGCAAAAATTTCACCCAAGTAGGATACCATAGGATGCTGGAACATCAGCCACCAGAACTGTCATCTTGATTTTTTTGTTTGGAAAGGTTGCAAATACAAATTGGGTATCCTTGATTTGTCCCAACAATGGCACTTGCTTGTTCTCCATGGAGAAACATCTCACAAATGTCTTGGTCAGTGTGAGACCAAGAGATTTAGCTACTTTAGCAAGCATGACATTGTCAGATGTGCTTGAGTCTATAATGCACTTACTTAGCTTGTGACCATTTATTAACAGGGAAACATAGAAAGGTTATATTTTCCCAGAGGCAACTAGAGGAGTAATGACAAGATTAGGTTGAATGGGCATGTTCTTTAGGGAATCAAGAGTTACTTTTTTTAACTTCTTGTCTTACAGGGACATTTTGGTTCTTGACACATTGGACCAACTTATCCAATTGATCAAGATTGGATTGTAAATATTCAAATTCAGACATTTGTATTTTTGTCTTTTTGATATGATCAATTATGTCAAATGACTTAATTGGACTAGAAATAGAGAAAGGTATTTCAACCTTCTAAGTTTTAAGAGGGATGGGAGGAGGGCTACTTTGTGAAATTGAAGTAGAAGGTGAAGCTGAAATTGATGTACTTACCCTTTTGGTGATCATCGAATCCTTTGGCTAGAAAGGTAGAGAGGTTCCACATTTAACAATTGAAATTGCTAGTTAAGGTTGCTCCTCTGTCTTCCTTTTATCAGCTTGCTGGACCGATTAGTTCTTAGACCTGGTAAACACTGCATATGATCCATCAAAAGCTTCTCCTTTGCTTTTTGGTTCATCCTGGTAGTTTAAGAAACCAATGTGGGAGTTGCTAGCTGGTTCTTCTTGGTTTTCTACAAGGAGATCAACGTCATTTTATTGATTCAATTTAGGTTGGAAAGAGAAATCTAATTCTACTTCAAGATATCCCATTGTTAAATTGGTTAGAGGAGCTTCAAGGGCAAGTTTCCCTTGTGGGAGAGGAAGATGATTTTATTTCCCTTGATTCTTGGTAGCATTGCCTTGATATGACTGATTTGAAAATGTCCTTCTTGGCATATCTCTATATGAAGGAGCAAAAGACATTCCTTACACCATTTACTTTTTGAGAGCAAGCAACTCATTTGCCAACTTCTACACCATTGGATCTGTGGTGCCTATAGATGAATATTCAGAAGATGATGAGGGTCTATTTCTATTTGGATCTCTTCTTATCTTCCCTGCTAAGATGAGATCATCTTCTACCTCAGTGGCCAAATTTTGAGCTACAACAAGATCTATTTGACCATCACCTCTCAAAATAAAACTTACTTTAGGTAACTAAGAATTAATGAAGAAGCATTTGAGATTCTCAGTTGTAGGTCGAGCAATTACAAGAATTATGTTCCATAGTTTGTCAAATTTAGCTATGAAGTCCCTCATTGGTTCATGAGGCTCTTTCTTCATCTATGTGAGTTGAGACAGAAGTGCATGCACATCTTTTGTAGGTTTAAATCTAGCTTCAAACTTAGTTTTGAGAGTATTCCAATCAGTTACTAACTGAGCCTGTCGATGATAAAACCAATCTGCAGCAGCACCTTGTAATGTTTCTACAAATAGATTGACTGCTACATCTTCAAATTCTACTCTAATTACGCCACAGGCTATGTTGAAGGCTGCAATGTGTTCATTAGGATGAACTTTTCCATCACCATAGAATTTGGGGAAATTCTTCCTTAAAGTGCATGGGAACTCATGTAGAGGTGGAGTAAGATTGAGAGGACCAAAAGAATTACCTCAGGGGCCTTGAGCTGCCATTATAGGATTATGAAAAGGAGGAATAAAAAATATTAGAGGGGTATTTATGGGCAAATATTTATCAATAGTAGAAGTGGATACTTCACTTGGTAATGGAGACCTGACTTTAGTAAGGGGAAAGCTCTTGGTTCATTGGAGATGAGATGGTGAAGGAAATAGATCAAAATTACTTTGATATACCAACTCAAATATAGGGTCAATAATACCTTTAGCCCTTTGGCTTCATGTATACCTTGAATCTACCAGATTGTGATATAAAAATGGAAAAGAATTGACCTTGCTTCAGTTTGAAGCTTGAGGCTTAAAACTGTACATTCTTTCCCAATTAGTGTGGAGATGAATGGTAAGGTTATAATGATAATGGGTAAGACACAAAAATGGAATGGAGTTTATAATGGATAATGGTAGAGACTGATTCAAACTAAAACTTGAGGTTTCAGAATGCACATAACTATATCCCCAATAGAGTCACCAAAAACTGTTGGGTGAATATTTTGTTGATCAGCATACTGATAAACAAAATAGGTCTATCATCCAAAGTAGGAAGATTGGTTAGCCAAATGTGTAGGTTTGCCACATCAAAAGGGGACTAATCTCTCCTCTCATCAAGGGTAGGTTCCCTATATATATATATATATATATATATATATATATATATATAGAAAATAATACTCAGAGGTAGAATAAACCATCCATCTCTCTTTTTTCAGAGATGATGCATGCAAATCAAAAGAGAAATCTTAGGGATAATGAAAGAAAGCACTCCTCTTCTTTCAGAAGTGCCATTTAACAAACCACAAGAATCTTCTTGGTAGTAATTACAAAATGTAACCAAGGTCGTAGTAACTATAAAATTGAGATGTAGCACAAATTCTCCACCTGAATTGCCCAAGAGTGAGATACGAAGGACAATGAAGGCACAAAGTTGTCCCAAGGTCTTTTACACAGAAACAAAAAAAACACACTAAAGGGAATTGTGGGGGCACAAAGTCTCTCCACAGTTGGCTTCAGGACGCCTTCCTAACTACTTTCACTAATTTTGCTTATTGAATTAAAGGAACAAAAAATATATTAAGAAAATAGACATAAGAATAGTTTCCCCAAAAACAAAGATATTACAACACAAAGTCTGAAAAGTCACTTTCTTATTCCAATAACAAAATATGATTAACAATCTGAGCTCAAAGTCTCAGTGATGCCTTTCAATTTGGGTAGAGTTTTGTTTCTAATAATTAGAGAGAGAGAGAGCCCTTAAAAAAATGAAAGAGAGTCCCTTATATAGCCTCTTCAAGAAGGACTCAGGAATAGTAACACATCATATTGCATTAAATTTTGTTAAGAAGACATGCTGAAATTTAGGGGCATTTACCCATTTGATTTTCTCAATGTAGAGAAATGGGTCACACCATTGAATGTTTACATCCTTCAATATCCACCTGGCAGTCTAATTCTAGAAACATATCTGATGTGTAAATGTTTCTTGTCATTCCTCATCATTCCTCCTTTTCTAGTTATTTGAATCGGGTCCTCAATTCAATTTTATGCTCTATTCCTTAGTCACTTTTTGCTGGTCTTTTGAGAACCCTACAAAAGATGACACTTGGAAGCTTCTACTGCATTTGATGAGAGACACATGTCATGTTCCACTGCTTTGATATTATGTCTCAATAGATGACACGTGGTGGCTTCCACTGTGACTTTGAAGATGACATGTGGTAGCATAGCAGGTTTTCTATTTCTTCAAAATTTTATTTTAGAGGAAAAAGTCTGAAGAAATTTTTTCAGACAATTTGTCTAAAGGAATTTTCTCTTTGTCACTTTTTCTAGGGGAACTTTTCTGAAGGAAATCCCTTTGCTCTTTTGGCCTTTGAATTGGTCCATTTTCCCCCTTTCTGCCCTCCACAAGGGCTATTTGAGCTCCAAATTGGTCTTTCCAATTTTTGTAATGGTTCTCTTCAACTTCTGAGTGTCCTTTGAAAGGGTTGTTTGTGCCTTGGAAATTTTCCTTAGTTGATTTTATGAGAATCTCAAATTGTTACATATGGCAGCATCCGCTATGAAATAGGCGAGGACATGTGGCAGCATCTGTTAAACTTGTAGAAGCTTTGGATGCCTTTTGAGTGTCCTGCAGAAGATGACACTTGGTGGCTTCTCCTGCATTTTGGAAACACTATAGAACCATGTTAGACTCATTTTAGATTCATGTGGACGATGCCACTTGGCATGTTTCACTTAACTTATAGAGAACACGTGGTAGCATCTGCTGCTCTTAGAAATAAAGTGAAGTGAGGCTCAAAAGATGACACTTGTTAGCATTCGCAAGAATTCTATCAAGTTTTTGTTTCGGTCTATTTTTTTCCTTCCTTAGTCACTTTTGCAACAAAAATTCCCTCCACAAGGGCACTTGTTTCTTTGATGCTTGGGGCACTCCTTTGAACTTGTCACTTGAATCGACCGATTGAACCAACTTTGGTTCAATGGTTCAATGGTTCATTCCCTTGTTTCTATTGACCGCTTAAACCAAGAATCTTTGAAACAAGACTCATTATACCTATTGAACCTTTTGAACCTTTAGTCCTTTGATTGAAAAAGCTTAAATAATTCCCAATTTTGAAAGCTTAGAACAATTTTTTGAAATGGGAAGAGATATTTTAATCTTACAAGACCAAAATAACTTATATGTTGTCTTAAAAATGAGTGACATTTTTTGGGTACAACAATATGGTAGCATTATTACAATATAGAATAGTCTTATTGCATCATATTAGGGATTTATGCATCATATTATAGTTTTATTGAGTGTTATTGCATCATATTATAGTATTATAATGAAAAAAATACTTGAATATGAGCCTTTTTTGCTTGTTTGTATAGTATATGCCCATACTTTAAAGAAAATGTATGCATTATAGAAATGTGTATGCATTCCTATAATGCATACACACTCTTTGAAATAAAAATAAAAACTCACTTTTCAATGTCTATTTTTATCCCTAATCAAGATTGTTGTCTTGACATACATTCCCTGCATACTCTACATACTCTGTGTACTTTCTTAGTTGCAATTTTTTTTGGTCCCCACATTTGAAGTATTTTCCTGGTTACTTTTAGCAAAATCAGCTCTGGTTCACATATAGGGAGGAGGAAAAAGTTGAATAAAAAAACATTAGTGTAATTAGAAGACTTGAGATAAAAAACAAGGTACGAGTATAAGCAATTCATTTTAGAGATGGTATAAACCCTAACCTTGCTGAGCCAAATGCAACTTAGATAATGAGGCAATTTATAATAATCAATTAAACAATGAAATAATTTATAATAATGAATTGAATTATGATGAAATTCACAATAATGAATTGAATTATGATGAAATTGACAACAAAAAATTAGATAATGTTGGAAATTCACATTCAAAATTTAAAGTTTTTTATTATGTTAATGAAGAGCCTATGCATGATACTTTACCCACAAACAATGAAGAAAAATTAATAGACTCAAATAATGATGAAATTATCAATGAATAAAATTTCATGGAAACATAATGAAAAAGCAAACAATGAAGAAATTTTTATGGAAACATATAATGATTTTGACACACCCTCTGAATGGATTCCACCAATAACAACACCTTCAAGAATTTTGCATAGAAAATATCAATACTTAATTGAAGTTAATGAAAATATTTTGAAACCAATGTATAACAAAATGTTTGACTAGAATTTCAGAATATTGGCTCAAGAAATTTGGGATAATTTCTTTCATAAATTGGGGTATGATAGTCAAAGATGTCAATTATTTGTTTCATTGATGAAATTACTTAAGATGAGACCTATAATGTACACATAAAGACTAAGAACATATAACATGGATAATGAAAATGATGAAGTTATTGAAAATCTACATGATGAATATCATATTTAAGGCCCAAAATCATACAACAAAGATTGTAATTGTACTCGACGTATAATGACAACTTGTGCAGTAAGTGCTAAAATAGGGAAAAAATGATTGATTTCAAAATCAAGTCAAAAAATTGATATAAATAGAAAAACATTAATGAAATAAATTACAAGACATGAAATACTTAATGAACCCAATATGAAATAACTCTAGTCATTCTCTTGTAGACTTCCATGAAAGGACAAGGCTATAGATAATGCTTTAAAAGAGTTACTTGCACAATTTTAGAAAGATAATACAAGAGTTTCATCTAATGTAAGAGATGTAGTGAAAATAAGAGTTGGTTCTCATAATTGTGAATCAGATCCAAAAAAATTCTTGGATATGACTCAAACACAATTATACTCTAAGTTTTTGGAAAAACATCCACAAATTGCTATTAGTCAAAGACATTTTGAGATGGTCAAACTTTTTTATGGAAAAAAAATCACACATGCACCACTTGTTGTTGTAGGCAACATGTTGAATTTTCAATGCACTATGATGTTTTCTGACATATTCATTATACTTTGTATACTACTAATATTTTGTAGGAGTGTGGCATAGAAGTTCCACCAAAATCAGCCAAGGAATTTATTTCAAATATTTTTGTGAAAGACTAGATGGATAGTTACTTTATAATAAATCATGTTTGGATGGAAATTGTAACATTCATAGTGGATTGCAAAAATTGAAAAAATGTATCCATGAGGAGTGTACAAGTGCAATTAGATAGGAATTAGTTGGTTTAAGCAAATACAAATATATGACTTATCAAGTAAAATATGGCAATGAATATAAAAGGTGTGAGTTTGTTATGAAAGAGATACCCGTTTCATAATTTATGGTTGAATTCATGGAAATAATTGTTTATGAGTATGCAAGGCACACACGTAGGGCTAAATGGTTGGATGAATATTTCAAGATAAGCAAGGAAACATTCTCAATTTACTTTATTGTTTTATTAGTCAACTTTGCAAAAAATTACACATTCAACCCACAAATAGAAGTTCAATCATAATATTACAACTCAAAACAAATTGCCATATTTGTGCATATAACATTAATACATACACCTAATAGTACAGAGAAAGATCAAAAAATATTAAGGGAGTACCATTCTATATCAGTGATGATAGATCACATTGTACAAAGTATGTGTAAGGTTGTTTTGATAAGTTATATGGATAGTTGACTCAGAGGAACATTAATTTCAAATGACATTACATTTGGTCAGACAATTACACATCATAATTCATGAATGCATGGATGTTTTATTGGTTGAATAGGATGCATATTACCACTGATGTAGAACATATTTGGATTTTTACTAAGGCTAGCCATGGAAAAGGGGAACATGATGGTGTTGGAGCATGTATAAAAGAGCCATTACAAGGGAGGAGTTAAAATATGATAATGTTGCTAATTTGATTGATGCAAAAATTGTGGTTAACTGATGTAATGAGAACCTATGTCATGGTGCTCAAGCAAATTCTACTATTTGTAGATATTTTTGGTTAGTGGAGGAAAAATACTTGGAAAACTATGAGGATTGTATGACTCTAATAGGTTCAAGTGAGATCCACTCATTTTGTAGCTCAGATGTAGGTTTTTGGACTAATCATACGTGACACTTGACATGCTTTTATTGTACATGCATGGAATTTATTTGGAATGAGTGTGAGTCACAAGAGTGGGTAGATGACTAGAGTTTGAAAACTCTAATTCCAATTAATACATATCAGGTTCTACCAACATTGTAACTTACTAGCATGACATCCTCACATGAATTTGACCATATATCTAATCTAGTACAGCTAGGTAGAAGATTAATCTTTATGTACAATTTATTCTCATAATCTATCTTCATAATATAATTAAAAATTGTTTTTTATGATGTAGGCCATGTTTTTGCAGTTATTGCAGATGAGGATAATGAAGAAGGAAAAGATTGCTACTTATGTCATTGTGTAGATGGAAAGAAAACATTGACTTCCTTAGTTGTAGATGGAGAAAACATTGATTATCCCATTGGGTCTGTGGTAGTCACTAGAAATTGGCTTCGATGATATCCTATAAGAATTTCAAATGTATAGTTGTTTGAAGAATTTGAAACTCATATGAAGATTCTACACTATTCAAATTTGGTTCTTGCAATAAATATTCAATTGCAAAAATATCATGGGAGGCCAAGAAATAAGAATCTATGGAAAGTTTGTGAGTCAGACCATGAAGCTATTCTTAATACTGTCAAGACTAGAGCAAATCTAAGTGGTTCATTGGATTGAAATGTGTAGGTATGTTGACTTGTAAAATGTAGATATAATCAATTTCACCAAATGTTTTGATTTTGTAGGTAGTACATGCTTAAATTTCATCTTTAATTACTTACTAACATTCTTTTTTCGGTTAGTGGTGCCAAACCAGCTTCCACCTTCACATGGTTGGCACCGTTAGTAAAGAATTTCATATTATTGAAGCCAAGAGAAGCTTACTAAAATTACTTGTCATTTTTGCACTCCTGAAAAATTGCTCATGACAAGTTTATTTCTCCTTATAGCCTTCCAAACACATTTGTTGTCAGTGTTTCTGTGTTCTAGAATAGTAGTGAAAATGCACTTGCAAGTGGAAGTGGATGTCACATTTATTGGAACATGTGAAATTTGACTATATAGACGTGTTTAAAGTGGTAGATTTTCACCTACCAATCCTGAAGGTAAAGTTACTAGTTGGAGGTCAAGAAGTTCTCTTCACTACCAAAAATTTACATTTTAGGACCCTTTACTACAACTTCTAGCATAGATTGATCTTAGAGGTGCTTCAAAATAGATTCAAGGTATAATTATATGAATTTTCATGCACAGGAGGGATCTTATGGTTCATCCATATGACTTATAGTTTTGGTTTTATACATGCCTAAAGTTAGGCTAAAAATCAACATATTTCTTGTATTAGGAAGGGCATTCTTTAGCATGAAATGGGTGGTGGGTTTGTCATCTAGGATAGATGGTAGATCAAGAACCTATTGTTAGATGTTATTCACCCCTTTGAAAGTGTTGGTATTGTCATTTTTCAGCCAACAAGCACCAAAAATTGAGTTCTCGGATCCTAGCTTCAACTTTGACAACATTTATTATCACTATTTCCATGCTCTGGAACAATAGTGAAAATGCACTTGTGGGTGAAAGTGGGTGTCATGTTTGTTGGAACATGTGTAATTTAAATATATAGATGTTCTCAAAGTGGTGGATTTGCACCTGCTGGTCCTGGAGGCAAAGTTGTTAGTTAGAGGTCAAGAAGTTGTCTCTTCACTACCAAAAATTTGAATTTTAGGACCCTTTACTGCAACTTCTAGCATGGGTTGCTCTTAGAGGTGATTTAGACCAGATTCAGGGTGTAATTATAGGAATTTAATACACACATGAAGGATCTTATGGTTCCTCCATATGACTTATAATTTTGGATTTATGCATGCCTAAGGTTAGGCTAAAAATCAACATCTTTCTTGTATTGGGAAGGGCATTCTTGAGTCCAAAATAGGTGGTGGGTTTGTCATCCGGGAAAGATGGGAAGTCAATAACCTAGTCCTAGATGTTATTCTCCCCTTTAGATATGTTTTTAGTGTCATTTTTTAGCCAACAAGCATTAAAAATTGAGTTCTCAGACTGTACCTTCAACTTTGACAGCATTTGTTGTCAATGTTTTCATGCTCTGGAACAATAGTGAAAATGCACTTGTGAGTGGAAGTGGGTGTCAAAATTGTTGAAACATGTGTAAATTTTTTGTATAAATATGATTGAAGTGGTGGATTTTCACCTTATAGTCTCAGAGGCAAAGTTGCTAGTTGGAGGTTAAGAAGTTATCTTTTCACTACCAAAAATTTGCATTTTAGGACCCTTTACTGTAACTTATAGTGTGAATTGATCTTAGAGGTGATTCAGAATAGATTCAAGTTGTAACTAGAGGGATTTAACATACATGTGAGGAATCTTATGGTTCTTATATATAACTTACAGTTTTGGTTTTATGCATACATGAAGTTAGGCTAAAAATTAGGATCTTCCTTATATTGGGAAGGGCATTTTTGAGCCCAAAATGGGTGGTGGATTTGTTGTCTGAGCTAGATGGGAGGTCAAGAACCTATTACTAGATGTTATTTACCCCTTTGAATGTGTTGAAAGTGTGCTTTTGCAGCCAATAAGCACCAAAAATTGAGTTCTCAGACTGTAGCTTCAACTTTGACAACATTTGTTGTCAGTGATTTCATGCTCTAGAACAATAGTGAAAATGTACTTGCAGGTGGAAGTGGGTGTCAATATTGTTGTAACATGTATAATTTGACTACATATACATGCTTGAAGTGGTGGATTTGTACCTACCAATCCTGGAGGCAAAGTTTCTAGTTGGAGGTCAAGAAGTTATCTCTTCACTACCAAAAATTTGCATTTTAGGACCTTTTACTACAACTTCAGGCATGGATTGTTGTTAGAGGTGATTTAGACTAGATTTAGGGATTAATTAGAGGAATTTCATATAAACATGAAGAATCTTATGGTTCCTCCATATGACTTATATTTTTGGTTTTATGCATGACTAAAGTTTCACTAAAAATCAGCATCTTTCTTGTATTGGGAAGGGCGTTCTTAAGCCTAGAATGGGTGGTGGGTTTGCCATCTGGGCAAAATTAGAGGTCAAGAACCTGGTCGTAGACATTATTATCCCATTTAGACATGTTGGTAGTTCATATTTTTAGCCAATAAGCACCAAAAATTGAGTTCTTAAACTATAAATTCAACTTTAAAAACATTTATTGTTAGTGTTTATATGCTCTGAAACAATAGTGAAAATGCACTTGCAGGAAGAAATGGGTATCAAGGTTATTTGAACACATATAATTTGCCTATATAGATGTACTTGAAGTGGTGGATTTTCACTTGCCAATTTTGGAGGCAAAGTTGGCAGTTGGAGGTAGAGGATATTATGACAAAACGTTTGGTGAGGAACGAAAAGATGGATCAATTATGCCAATCCACCAAACTTATACCAAAAAACCCTCTTTGCACATAACATATAAATGGAATATGTGTTAGGCCTAGTATTTGAAGCCAGCAAGGGGAAATAAGTGGATAATTTGGAAGAGTGGATGTCTAAATTTGTGAGAACTGTTGTTTAATATTAAAATAAGTATTATGTGTGTGAGAGTGGGGTCAAGAGTGAGAAATAATGTCCTAGGGGGAAAATAATATTTAAGAACATGAATTAGGCCTAGTAGGTCTTATATTCCTACTTTGGAAAAAGTGGGAAATAGGTACAAGGAATACTTGGGGCCTTCAATGAAGGTTGGTTGGCATGTTTAAGGAAATGGTAGTAGGTTGGAATCTATTGTATTTGACTCTGATTGTATATAGATAAGCATCAATTCATCAAAGATATTGTCACTAGTTGGAATGATTAGTTTTATACTTCTCAATTCTTTACATCACAAACCAAGGAAAAAGATGATGATGACACATTTCTGAAATTTGACCAATAATACACCTGTCACTAACTTTTGCCAAATTGGGCCTATAGGCTAAAATATGCCATATCTAATCAAAAGATTTGGTGGAGAGGCTCATTATGACCTATTATACCCATTAAATATATTTTTATGGTTTTTTAAAAATGGAAACTATTCACTATTATAGTACAATTAACCCTATGTCAAATCATGATCAACATTGGAGCCTACCTTGCAGACATTGTTCAGTTTGGAACATCTACAGATTGAGTCAAAGCATGAAATTCGGTAAGAATGGTATCTATGACATAAAAAAACATCCTATGCCATCCTAAATCTCCTAGAAAGAGTGAAAGTGCTTGCTATTTTGACATAATCCTCTTATAGTCAAGAAGGTAACCATTAAAGATTTCTAGAAGTTTGATCAGTTTTGGATGCCAAGAAGTAGTTTAGACCTTGGAGAGATCTTAAAACCATATAATATGATGTTGAAAACCTATATTATCCTACATAAGTGATCAAAATTAGGTTTTTCATGCAAAATTTTGAAGAAAGACAAGTTTTGGCATGGAGGAAGCATGAAGGTAGCTCAAGGTAAATTGTGGTAAAAAGGGTAGGTAACATTGTGTCCATAAGGTGTGGAATGAGAGAATGATGTTATTTGAGTACTTGAAGGGGATTATACTAGGTATGTTATGATCATATAAGACCATATGTGATAATAGGTTGAGCTCTTGAAACATAGACCAAGATTTGGTCCTTGAGACCCAAACAAGGTGCCTAAGAAGAAACTAGAAAGAGATTGAGAGGAAATTTGTGAATGAGACATGAATGGAATAAGGTAAAAGATGTATGGATAGAGGTCAATGCCATCAAGGAAGTGATACGAAGAGTACAAAGAATAAGTAATAGATGTAATAAGCCAAATTAATTCCAAAGAGTCAAAAGAGGAGCTGGCTTATGAAATAAGATTAAAATCAAGCCATAACAAGTGAATGTTATCTATTTGTTTTAAAACTAGATAATGATGTTTTTGTAGACTTCTCTTCCACAGCTCTACATCAGCATATAAACATAATTCAAACACAATCACTAATATTCTTAATTTATTCTAAGGTCTAATTGTAGCATTATCCTAACAAGTTATTCTGAATCTCATAACATTTGTAATCCTTAAGAATAATTCAAAACCAATAATTTATAATACTCTAAACACAAGTGATTCAAATAAGATTTACTTCATTGGTTTTCTTAAATATTCATGTCCAAAATAAGAATTCCATATATAGGCATACAATGTCAATAATACATGCATTTCCATATAGGCATAAATAAATTACATCATGTCTAACGACATAGTATCTAATATCAGGTGAATACATCATATACACATGTATAATGCCAAAAATATGTACATTGCCATAGAGGCATATAAAAAAGTACATAATCTACAACATCCTAATCATAAAATAGTCTCCATCTCTTTGCTTTATTTGGTGAAGACTCTCCTTGGGATGCCCTGTTTGTAGATGGAGATATCCTAAATGCCTTAAATCACTCCAAGGTTTGACTATGGGTACTATCATAGCTTGCTTACAACTGAACCTTTTCAAATACAAAAAATATTATAAAATCAACAAGTGTACATGAAACCAAGTTAATAAAATTATGTTTTAAACTATAATAAAAGAATCATTTAAACATTCACTTATCGCAATGTCATGGTCCTCCTCAATTTGTTATTGATACTCGACTAGGTCATTACCAGGTTTAACTTCATGAATAGAAATGTCAAATGATAAATAAACATGAGGATCTATCATAGTAGTCATCCAAATCAAACTATAAAATGTCATATGACAGTGCTACATACATAATACATTTGTGCATATAAATTATATTTACCAAAAAATGTAGTAAAATTAATAAAATAAAATTACTAAATTACAAATCAAAATTACAAGTGAATATGCATACCTCGGTGAGTGCCTATGTAGATGACATTGTAACAGTAATTCCTGAGTCTATTTTGACTTGTAATGATGTAGGAGTGTACACCCTAGTCATCATCTCAAAAAATAACCTAATAATTAATAACTTGGGCAATTCATTGATTGAAAAAATTGCTAACAAACTTAGTCTTGCATATAATCCAAGATTCAACTATAGTCCAAGCATTTGATTATTTTGGTATAAATTTATGTGAAAGGTTAACTAAGGAACGTGAATAAGAGTGTTGAGAATAATATTTTTAGGAATCTAATTGGTCAAGACGTGGTAAAATTCTCTTTGTCAACAGTCCTTACTCTTGGAAAACATATAGTTTGTAAACTAAGAAATTATGTGCCTTGTGTTTAGTCTTATAACATGTTATGGATTCTAAAGAGTTTAAAGAAGGATGTTGAATTATCATATAAAGGGGGAGATCATATTGATATAGGTTTATAGTGATTTGACATTGAAAGAGGAAATAATCCCTGAGTACCCTATTTGCTAAAGGGCAATATACAGTCAAAGCACTGAGTTATATTATGTTGAAAATAGTTTGGGATTCCATTAAGATTGTAAGTGATATAAGATAGTCAATGGAAATGTATAGAATACCATATTAGGTTTTGAAGATATTGGGAGTTTAAATAAAGGTAAAGTAATCTTGTACCCTATTTTCCTATGTGCATAGGCAGGGTTGTAAATTAAGAGTTTTGAGTTTGTAATTGATTGTGGGATTTCAAAACTTGCTGTCTAAATGAGAAAGTTGTATAGGGTTAGTACACACCCAATGAATTTTTTTTGGTGTTTTTAAACCCACTAAGATAAAATTTATCCCCTTTAGTGTGCTCTCCGACCCTGGTAATGGCCTAAAAACCTTGATTCTAGGGTTTAGTGTATAAAATGAGATTTGACAATTGAAAAATTCCAAAAACTTGTAATATTAGATTATTTTATGTATTCTCACTAATGGACATGGTTTTAGGCTTGTCAGGTACATAAAAGTATGTAAATGAGGCTATGATCTAGTGCTAACCCTAGAGAAGGGTTAAAGAAGAAGGGGTGATATAGAAACAGGCAGATTTGTCCAAAGAAAGGGGTCAAAAATGATTGATTCAAATTAAATATCAAAATGGGTATCTAAAAAGGTCAATATATTATAGAGAAAGTTTGTACATGTTTCATACTAAGGATGTTTGGATAAATGGAGGATTAATTGGTGAGAGGCCTAAAGAAGAAGTACAATTTTCCTTGAGAGATGTGTCATAGGGTTAATGTGGGAGTTGTATGGGCCAAATGGTTCCTTAAATATGTAGTTATTTTCTTGTGAATATCTTTCAAATGCTTCCAACAAGGAGCTTTACCCAAAAATAAGGCTAGTAGAGGGTAAAGCTAGAAAGGTGTATGTGAGGGGTAAGTAGACAGACAGTTTGAGTTAGTGACATGACTAAGGATGTAGAAAGAGAGAGAGTGATAATAATATATAAGGATTGATTTGGATAATATTATCATTTTTATTTGATTACCCAAAGGACTAAGGGAATGAGTTATGAATGGATGAAGGAGAACCTTGAAAGGAAGGGAAATAGGTAGAGTTTGGTATAAAAGCTGATATAGCTCTACATTAATGGATATAGATATAACCTCTCCCCCAACTTGATATAGTAGGTCTTTGTGCCCCCTAAGTAGGTGGTGGTAATAAACTACTCAACCCCATCTATCTATATGGGGTTGAGGTCCCCTATTTGTATATGGTCACAAGGCCTATGCCATATATATATAGGCTATAGTTTATAGTCGATGCTCTCCTAAAAAACCAATGGGATTTAATGGACACTCTCCCAAAAAAACATGGAATTGAATAGGTATAATGGGATCAAGAGGTTATGCCATCTAAATTTATAAATCCATAGATAGAGATGAAATTATTATGCTCAGATGGAATCAAGATGGGAATTAAATTTATAGTTATGACCATTTTGGATATCAATCATAGAGATTGAATCGATATATGTGATTAGGATAATAAGGAATCAAGTGCCTAGCTATGAGGCTAGTATTTAAAATAAAGGAGTGGTGTGCATATTGATGAAGACATGCTATGCTTGATTGGGAAATTGATAGAAATATATATTATACCAAACAACTTTTATCAAATGAATTATATATATATATATATATATATATATATGTACATCCAATCCTATTAATTGGGATTGACCCGCTATGAAAACTACATATAATGGGATGTCAAGTAAATGTTTAACTCACTATTTTGGTTATTGAAAACATAGTTGAGATGGAGGATGAGTTTCTAACAAGTTACACCAATCCATGTTGATACATCAAATAATAAAAAGTCCAACAAAATTATATTAGGTATTTTATATATTCTTACATAAAATCTACCAAGGATGCAATTAAGGTATTTGAATTTACATCTAGAGTACATAAGATTCACTTAAAATTTTACCTCTGTAAATGTATATGGTGCCATACTGACATAGATAGATGTAGTAGCCTGGGTTGGCCCACTACCTAGTTGCGATGTCAAAGGTAACATCTCCTCCTGAAACACAAAAATACATATATATTATTTAATTTAAATGTTTAAATTAGTTTTACCTTTTTAATTTGTAAATATAACTTAAAAATTTAACATTAAATTTATATAAAAGATACATGTATGTGTAGAGACTCCTAATGTATCTGAACCAAATATGTGTGCCAACAACTCATCAATCAAGACCACATCTTCCAAGCCCCCTGAAGCACCACCATCATCATCTAAAGGTCCAGTGCATATAACACCATAAAATCTAAATGGGTGGGGTCAAGTACGGCCACTAACTGGAGTATCTTGAGCATCTATCTCAAAAAGTCTACTTGTATGATGAATGAGTGTATCAATAAGTGCACTAAGTGCATGCAAAGTGTCTATCTCCATAACCTCTATCACCATAGAGGGAATATCTAGATGGAGTGGATTTTGGGTAGGGATCCTTGTAGGTTGATTAGGTGCATGATGTGCACTTGGTTGATCTTGTGAAAAGCCTTTCCCTCGGCCCTAAAACTCACCATAGTCAAAGTAGTTTAGAATTTGATTGAGGACAAACTTGTAATAAAGTTTCTTTAAAAAGTACAAAGGGACCTCATGGTTATTACAAGGGGGATAGTCAAACACCATCCACTATCACTCCCAAAAATTAACCTTAATTAAATCATGTTGGCATTAGTGGATTGGAAAACATTTGGTCATTATGGGAAATGGGACATTAGTGGTCAGGTCAATAAATAAGGTAAAAATTTGATCCTTTTTTATATTTTTGTTCTTCACCTTAGATGCTAACAATTTGTCAGCATAGTAAGCCTTAAAACTATCCCTATATGACCTTCATCTATCAATTTGACTTATTATCGAGTCAAATTGACCTAATACTAACTTTAGGTTATTGGCCAAATAGGTGCAATACATGTTTGTGGAAGTGGGTCCCTCATTTTGCTAATTATTTTCTTAATTTCAATTTTATTCTCCACTATGTGAGTAACTATATCCTCCTAGTTGCCTGGGGGATCTAGGGGAACTACAAGAAGGTTAGGTGGAGTGTTAGGATAGTTGGATGGAAGGTTAGATGGAGGGTTAGGTAGAGTAGGCCAACCTATTGAAAAAAAAAAACTTGCAATTCACAGTCATAAAAAAAAGATTTAATCTATAAAAAACATACCTCTTTTTCATGGTAGCATCATCTATCTAGCGAATAGAGGGTAAAACATGAATCTTGTAGGCTAAAATGAGAGTTTGAGGGTGAAAACATGAATGGGAATTAGCAAAATGTGAATGGATAAAATGTAGAGGATGAAGGTTTTTTTTTTTATAGTTTCAATAATGCATATGCATTATTGAAACATATAGGAATGTGTACGTGTTCTTATAATGTGTGTGTGTTTATATAATTTTAAATAATGTGTACACATTATTTTTATAACACGTACATGTTATGGGTTACATCCAGGGAATTATCCACTGACTTTATGCACATACCCTAAGAGCACATAATAATAAAGATAAAAATTAAACTGTAGTAGCAAACATGTTGGCTAGAGAAGATAGTGAAGGAGGCAGATCTTATGACTTTTTACACCAACCTCCCTAAGTAGGGGGTCTTAATCTATAGGTAAAGGCTCCCATCCATCATTTTTTTATGCATTATTATTTTCATCCATCTTTCTATCAGAATAAATTTCCAAGGTCAACTAGAGATACTTGTCTCGAGGGGGAAGATCCCAACTCTTGCCATCACCTCTATGGTCCTAGTGGGGAGGGCCCTAACCTCTGCCATTACCTCCACTCCTAGAAGATCCAATTGGTCTACCATGTTTCCAGGAAGGCCAATGAGGTGGTAACTAGTGGGGAGAGAGGCTCATGCATTTGTTCTTAGAATGTTTCCAATGTGAACCACACCCCTATCCGTGAGGAGGTGATGGAAAATGTGACAGCACTGAAAGTTCTCAGCTAACTGCGTGCAATGTTTTTCCCTAATGATTAAAAAAATATGGAAGTTGATTAAGTTTTAGGTGAACTTTGCCAATCTGGATTTGAATCTAGAGAGTAATATTGGAAATGATAGTAATTTTGTTAGTAACAAAAAAATTACGTTCCATTTCCTCATGATTAAAGAAAGCATAATTCCTAGCTTTCTAGATTTAAAATAGAATGTCAACATGAAAATTTTATTAAAATCTATTGTATCTTGAAGGAAGGAAAGTAGAGTCCCCAAGAAAGACATATTCTACCTAAAGACTCAAGTCTAAACAATTGAAAGAGGGTATGAATCCAATGCCATGCTAACTGAACATGAGAACAAAACCAAAAAACGTGCTAAATAGTGTTGAGTTAATGACATGTTTAGAAAATGAGATTTGAAACCCACATGTGTTTAAGCTGATCACCCATTTTCAACCATGATTTGAAAATGGGCCTTTTTGGGATCAATAGGAGTAACCCACACATTGTAGAATCTTTTGGATCAAATCCCATTGCTAGATCAGAGGTTCCATCGATGATTGAGAGTATCATCTTCAATATGCTGGTGGGGCTAAAAGATTGTACCCCAGTCGAGTAGAATAGTGAGCAAAAGGAGTGGCCATAAGCCAATGCCAGTATTTCCACTAAGGAGTGAGAGACTTGAATCTAATCTTATGAAGATATCATAATGTATGAAGTTTGGAATTTCAGCAATAGACTCAGCATCTGCATTACTTAAATTGAATTTGGTTTGAACTTATGGCCAAGAAAGCCAAGCACGACTCATGGTGCAAAAGAGATCCCCTATGGTTTTTACATCTTTTTTGAATAGTCTTAACCCTTTAATTCAAGGGACCAAAGAAAAGTAAAACTTATGAAAATTTAGGCAGGGAGACCACCAAAGGAAATAAGAATAAAGGGAAAGACCATTCTTGAAACCCTCCACTATCTAAATTAGATGGGATTCGAGTTTTTCCCAAGATTTCCATATACATTAAACGATAAAGGTATCCCAAATTTTCAATTTAGAACTACAAAAATCTTAACCACCATATCTTCTATGATTTGATGGATTATTCTCAAATAATTCCTATGCATTAAAATTATGTTTCTTTCTTAGTTCAAAATCCATGAATTTGAATGCACCGCATTGCTGTGTAAACTCATAAATATTATTATTTCTTCATAATTATTAATTTATTTAACTTCAAAATCCATAAATTTTGACAAAGTGCTTTATTATATAACCTCATGTAAATTATTTTTTTCATAATAATAATTTTACTAAACCATTATAATAGTAAAATTTATGAATATATAACTATCAAAATTTCTAAATCCCAAAAAAAATATTAAAATTAAAGATAATTAAAAATATTAATTCTTGACTTACTTTACTTTCCATATGTCATTTTAAATCTTACATCATATTTTAGGCATCATCAAATTTTCAAAGATTTTCCTTCAATTTTATTTATTATTTATTTTTTTTCTCATATGATTTGTCATGAAATCTAATCATCATTGTATATGTGCGTTATGTGGAATTTTTTGAGGAATCCCTAGAAAATTGTAAGTGAATGTAATTCCTTGGTCTAAATCCAAACTCAATAAATTTTAACTATATCTTCTTATTATGTGCCAAATAGGGAGATACACAATAGAGTATCGAGATTCCTCCAAAAATTATCGAAAATAAAATTTAATTAAATTTTTTAGTATTAGTGACTACCTTGATAACTATGTATGCATTTTGAAACATATGTTATCTAGTTCCTTACGTATTAGTGTCTATTATTATACTTCATCTCCTAAAAAAAATTAAATTTGAAGGTCTGGTCTTATTTTCAAGCTGAAGGGTATACATTCATCCAACCCTTCCATAATGAAAACTTGTAAAAATCTTTGTTCTTTAATTGACAAGACAAGAGTTAAGAAAGTATACAATTCATTAAAAAATATGTTAAACAAAATTTTGCTCTTCCAATATTTATAGATTTCATTTTCTAAGATGAATTTGAAATCTTGGAAACATGGAGGAGTTAAATATTTTGGTCATATGAACATATCTATGCTTTTTAAAAATAAAATACAATGGAAAGTTTTTAAAGTCCATATAGAATGAAAGTGAAAAAATTGGATAGACTTAAACAAAATTTCTAAGGATTGAAAAAATATTTACAGATGATTTAGAAATATATTTACTCTTTGATGATTCTTTCTTTAAATATAATTCATAAAAAAAATGAAGGGAATTTTTTATTGGATAATTATAATAAATGTTTTTACCCCTAATCAAACTATGTTTGGAAAAATGATACTTTTACAATTGGTTTTTTATAAGAAATAAATATGAATGTTTTCACAATACTTTTGAAAGTGAACATTTGCCACATTTTTGTAAGAAATAAGTCCAAATATTTCTTCATTATTTATATACATGAGCATTTTCATTTCCCGCCATTAAAAATAAGTTTAGATTATTATTGGGATTATGTCCTTCCATTTAAACAATCAAATATTTTATATGCATTATAATTAAACATCTTAAACATTAAAGGTAAGAAGTTAATAATGAAATCATTGAATGCCTAATAACTCTTGTGCCCTAAATCCTAAGGGTTATTTTATCAATGAACTCTCAAACCACTAACTTACGAGAATTCATAGAATGACAACTTCTTGTTCTTCTTTAATTTTTTTCCAAAAATAACAACTTAATTGATATAATGATATAAATAGTGTATAGTTGTTGTGTTGGAAGATATTAATGCTTAAAAACTAAATATGAATGAAAATACACTTATACAAACTCATAATAATGGATAAAAATGACACAAATATTTTTGACATATAAAATCTGATAAGGTGTAAGGAAAAACCAATTGGAAGAGGCAATAGCTTTACTTCATATCTTGTATTGGCCAATGATGGATAACAAAGAGATATATAAAATTTACAACTTACAACTATCCTACTCACAAGGCTTCCTTTACTATTTTTTAACTCCAATCCTTCCAACAAATATCTAGACACTTTATTTGTTCATTGATGCCCTCCTATGTCTGTGTCATCCTTCTTATCCTTTATGAAGATGTCCTTTAGTGTACCAAATGCTCTTCAAATATGAGAATTTGAGGATAAAATTTGTTTTTTTGTAAACCATGTATTTAGTTGTAGCAGGTGGAATAATCAACTAATGTAGACTAATGGTTTTAAAACTTCTTCTTGCATAAACTAATGGTTACATAACCACCCTAGAAATTACACAACTGTAAGCAATATGAAGCAACAACTTTGCCAAAATTGTTAGAAATTCTACATTGAATCTCTAATGATGATTAAAATTAGGTTTGTTATTTATTACCTGATTAATGGATTGGTTTTTGATCTTTATGGATCATACGCTATTTATTAAGAGGAATTTGGCCCTACAAAAGATTTCTTAGTTGGGGAGTAGATTTGGAAATAACTCTTCCACCTTCTCCTTGGAATACCAATTGGATTGCCTTGGTGTATTCTCCTTGAGTCCAATTTTCCAAGGCTCTTATGATCTAATGTGTGTATTTCTAAAATTTCATATTAATACTACATCTTCCTCCAATTCTCCATGTGTGTCCATAGCCAAGTATTATATGGAAGGTAGACATTATTTTTATTCTTCCTTATCTGGCATAGATGGCTCTTATATATGTAACTTTTCACAATGGAAAACTAAGAACATTAACATGAATGAGGATAAATAAAGCTTGAAATCATTCTCACCAATATGCTCTAAGATGGAAAATGGCCCATACCATAGTGGCATAAACATCCTACTTTATCCTTGGAGTCTTTATTTTTTCAATTATATCCATACCTTATCACCAACCTTGAGTGTCTATCCATTACAATGTTGTCCATGCTTGGCCTTGTAATTTATTTTAGACTTATTTAACTGATCTTTCATTTTGGGATGGAGTTGTGTAATCTTATCAATGAGCTTTTTAACTCATTTTTACCTCCAAATCTTGCTTCTCTATCTCTACCTAATCTTCTAATGCAACATCAAGTGGATTAGCTAGAAAATAACTTGAACATGCTTAAAATGGTGACTTATTAGTGGATATGTGTACTTCCATGTTGTATGAGTACTTAATGTACACCAAAGACTTATCCTAATTCCTCATATACCTATTTTTATGATCTCTTAGAATACTAAAAAAATTCATAGTGACCACTTTTATTTGTCCATTAGTTTGAGGATGGAAAGTGGTGCTTTATTATATCTTAGTATCCATATTTCCTCATAGTTTTTCCAAAGTACCTTTAGTCTCTATATGATACAATAGACTCATATAATAAAAAATACACCCAAACATTAGAATACAAGAGTTTAACTACTTCATGCCCTTTAATTTTTTATTAAGTGCAATTAAAATGCATGTTTTTCTAAATCTATCTTTAAAAACAAATAGATAGACATATACATGCTTAGACATAGGTAATTTGTGACAAAGTCCATGAAAATGATTTACCATCAGGGAAAATTTTAATAAACCTATCAAATTGCTCTAGGATCTATAAACATCATAGATTGCACAAAACCCTTACAATATATGAGAGCAAGAATGTAAAACAAAAGTGAGCTTCATAAATGTTAATTAGATAATTATCAAAAAATTACAAAAGATTTACATTATATAGTTATATATTAGGTCACCATAAAGGTAACAAATTGAATCACAATTATAAAACATATTAAGTTTATGTTCCCTTAATGACCTTAACAACCCTAACCAAGTTGACTAACAACTATATAAGTAAAACCAAAAATGGTAAAATCCTACACTAACACCCCCTTGAAGTGTAGCTTAGGTGGGTAGTATTTTTGGGTCTTGGAAACAAGGCCTAATAAGGTACCTAAACACAATGAAACTCCCATAACATGGATAAATTGAAAAAAATCGTAGGATAAAAATCCTCCCCTTAAAGAGAAAAATGAAGATAAGGGAGATAAAAATACCCATTAGAGTCTACAACTGCCTGAATCCATCCAATATCCTACAATAGAATTCTCAAAAATTATTATGGATTAGAAGTAGATGCAATGAAAATTGGATCACCCTGGAATAGTGAATAAGTCTGTCAAGAGATTGATGGATCTTCAACCAATGTGTGATTCTTATCCAGGAAAATTTTATCCTTATGCAAGGTAGGAGGGCCAACTACTCTATGTAATGGGAGCAGAGGTAATAAATGACTATATAATACCCCAAAACTATGGTGTAGACTACCTGATGTCTGATGTGTCCTAGATAAATATACCTATTCCCTATCATTTTTGAAGTAGACCAGAGGAGCGTTAATTATGAAATAAATCCTCAACATATGAAAGATGACAAGGAGATAGTGGAGGTGTGTTCCCATCACTATTATATTCATCTATATTAGAAGAAGAGTCAGCACTATCAAAAGTCTGCTTAAATTGAAAAATGTCATCAAGTTTAAGTGAGTCTAAAGAAGACTAATCTAAAGGAGAGTCAAGATAAAAGTAAGATAAGTTATATAGTCAATTCTAATGATTGACCATTCCCACTGCCAATATAGTGTCATTGTGTATCCCTCTAAAATATATTAAATCTAGAGTGAACACAACTTGCATGCCTAGACCAACGTGGGTAATCTAGTAAATTAATAGGATATTAGTTAAAAGTGAGGGAACATTTAGAAAATTATTAAAATGTATACCACTCACTTCAATGACCCTCTCCTGAGAAGATTTTTAGAAGTTTCATCACACAAATACATATAGGACATGTCACATGGTTCCAAATAATTTAACTATATCTATGAAAATGCCATGTGATGTGTAGCACTAGAGTCAATGACCCATGTAGGAGTTAGAGGTAAAATTATAGCCAGAGCCTTGCCCTTTTATTTCCCCTTACTATTCTCTTTTGCCTTTTATTTACCATGGTTATTTTCCTTACAGGGATTCATGGATTGATGAAATTTTAATGGTAGAATCAAAGGCACCGATGTTTTGCTTCTCAAGCATCTTAGTCAGTTGGTCAATCTAATTTTTTAAATATTTACTTTCATCATTATTTCTTGAGTAAAACCCACATTTGATCTAGTCTTTATTAGGCTTAGAAATAGAAGAAGAGGTCTCATGGTTAGATTTTTAGATTGGAGTATTTGCATCCTCCTCTTGATCTTTTTTGTTCTATTTCTTCTCTCTATGGTTTGAAGCCTTCTCTTTCTTAGTAAAGAGTGCATGATATTTTGAGCACTTCATTATGCCCATCTACATCAACTTATCTTAGTCCTGAGTTAAGTCAGCAATAAAGGTATATAATGAAGGCACATTCCATACATCTCCAAGAGCACTTTTTATGACATGGAAAGTGGATACAAACATAGAACAGTCTAGACCTAGTTTGGAGAGTATAGATAGAATAAGTTGATCATCTTTCTTATCCAATCTACATTCTTTTAACTACAACCTCAAAGATTTAAACTTAGTAAAGAAGTTTTGTATTGTGTGAAAGTCACCTGAGCTTAAACTAATGATCTCATTCTCTAGATCATGACCTCTCATCACATCCTACTTTCTAAAGAGTTTTTCTAGTAGTGTCCATACTTCATTTGGTATTTTAGTAGATCCAATGTGAAAACATAAGTTAGGATAAATAGACAAACTAAGATAACCATGTACTTGATCATATATGTTAAACCATTTATTTTTCTCTACATCTACTATAGGTTCAATTTACTTGTTCATAGTAATCCTTTAAAATCTTTGTTTTATTAGAGAAATTAGCATGTTGCTTTTGCATTCATGATAATCGAATATTTGAAGAGGAAACAACCAATAATTTTCCATGATGTAAGAAAAAAGTTTGTTATGTAAAGTAAAGAATAAATGCATAAAATAAAAGTACACAACACCACATATTAGCCCCTTATAAATATCAAATAGACCCCCTTAAGTTATAAATACAAGTATACTCGTATAGATGTCAGATACAATTGAGAATGCATCTTGTGCAATCTATACATAAGTATGAAAGAACTAGATGGATGTCAAAATAAGTTGATAATACATACAAGGGTGTATAATAGTTGGTTTGAAGATATCCCAAAAAAAAACCAATTCATAAAATATGAAAAAATAAACACTTTTGAATAATACAACACTCAAAATTGAGTTACGGATCAAAAGCTATAGCCATTTGAAAATCTAATCGCATGAAAATTTTGGTGGAACATAATGGTGATTTTTTTATCAACTTCCCCAAAGGAAATTTTTATGCATCAACTTTAGAAATAAAAATTTAGCATTTTTTGAGAAAAAAATGAAGTACTTTTTGGTTGGAAGTGATCGTGGGCTTAATTTCTATATGACCAAGGGCTAAGGGCTAAGCTAATTGCTTCCCTCTTGTGACCACACCATATGACTGGGTGGATAAATCTCATTATGAGTTATCTTTCCCTCCCATTTTTTATTAATGTGATTGATGTGGGAGTGGTATCATTCCAAAATTACACTAATTTTGAAATGAATAGTGTCATAAAATATAGTGTTAAATTTGATAGTTGCACACATGTCATAAGGTGAGGAAGGAGGTTCACATATTTCTAGGTGTGCTTCTATAGGTGATGGAGCTTGATAGGCCTAATGAAAAGGTTAGTGTAACCTAAAAATCCTAATATCACATCAGTGGAACACAATAAGAGTACATTTAAGAGGGTCATAACCCAATAATATTATTGGTAGGGTGGTTGAAGCCTAAAGTGTGTACTAGTAGGATGGTTGAAACCTGATGAAGGTATGAACAAAGGTGCCATAACCCAGTGGTGGTGTAGGCAAGGGTTATGGGACCTAACATTTGTGAAATCAAGGGTCATGGTACTCGATAGAGGCACACACAGGGGTTGTAAGACCTAACAAAGGTGTTGACAGGGGTCATGGGACCCAATGACAGTGCAACCAAGGGTTATGAGACCTAATAGAGTTGCTAGCAAGGGGTTCAAAACTTGATGGAAATTTAATAAGGGGTAACAAGACCTAAAAAAGGTGTTGATAGGGGGTCTATAACTTGTGATGTACTCAAAAAAGAGTGAAAACTCACCAGCTACCAAATTTATTTGTTAGGTTCAAAAACCTGTTGATGTTGGAAAATAACTAGATCTTCAATTCTAGTATAACCTCCATAAAATATAATAATAAATCATTTGAGAAATTATAAATATTAGAAATATGTTTTTGATTTGAGAACCCTACAATAGGAAAATACATGAAATGCCTGAAAATGCCTTGAAACCCTAAAAAATGGCCAAAAACCATTGTCATAAATACAGGTAAAGTTTTCAGTCGATCTTAAGGTTATGATGTCTTCTAGATATCAGGTTGTTTTCTATGTTATAATATGAGAATCTAATTTTATAGTTGGAATAGATTTACATGAAATCCCATCAAACCTATGAAATCTAAAAAATCAAGAGACTACTGAGAATGCACGAATTTAAAAGATCTCATCAAAGACTTTGAAATGGAAAAATAGAAGTCAGATTAGAGCTCTGATACCATATCAGATTGATCTAAGATCTTTGAATTTCATAGATCTCACAAAAACCCTAGGATAGGTGAGAGCAAGAATGAAAATAAAAAGTGAGATTCATAAATGTTCATTAGTTGATTAGCCAAAAAGTACAAAGAAGGTACATTATAAAGTGAGATATTAGGTAATCATAAAGGTAAAAACTCAACTCACAATTAGGAAACACATTTAGTGTGTTATCCTAATGAAATTAATAACCATAAGCAAGATGAATAACAACCAAGTAGGTAAAACTAAAAATGAGAAAAATCCTAAACTAACAAAATTTGCTTGAAAAAAATTATAGGGTGGGTGGAGAATTTGTCTAGAACTAGATTTCCTAGTCTAGATAATCCTAATGGAATGACTTTCATGTTGATGGGATTTTTTTTTAGAATTTTATATAGATGAAAAGGTGAATTTGTAATAATATCTATAATTTATTGGAAAAATGGTGAACTTATCACTGGAAATAAATGGAGATTGCAGTAAATAAAATGGAATTGCATATAATGATCAATATTTATAAGAGCATTTCTTAACTAAATTTAAAAATTATTCAATTATTAAAGGATTAAATATCAAATTTTATTAGGGTCAAATATATGGGAATTGGATTCCTCACATTATGTGAGATCTTTGTAAATGGTGAAGGATGAAATCAAGATAATAACTTCCACCATTAATAGCCTTGTGTGATTTAATTGGAGTATAAATGATATAATCAAAATTATGTCATGTCACATTTATTTCCATATCTTCAAAAAAAATAAACAAGACTCTCAAAAATTAAATGAATCTCATTAGACTATTGTTGGCCCAACTATCTTGTTATTGAATGGATTGAAATTCATGAAAAATGTTTTGACATAAAGCATTTTAAAAAATGGCAATATTGATTTATTAAGGGATTACAAGATCTATGAGAACTAGGATCCTACAATTACTATCCCCATGTGATTTCACTACTAAGGGACTTATGGATTTAAGGAACCATATTTAGTTGAATTAGGAATTATATAATCATAATTAATTCATGTCACATTTATTTCCTTAAATTTTTAATTTGGCTATTGGGGATGCTATAAATTCACTTTATACTTTTCTAGACATCATTAATATTTCTTATTATATACACTACTCTCTAGTGTTCTATGTATTTGAGTTATGGCTAGTGACTTGATTTCAATGTTTCCTTATTATTTTCTCTATAGAGAAGAAAGAGAGACCACATTTTGGTCTCTTATCTTTGAAATTAGGCTTTAAAACATCTTTTTAACTCAATCAAAGGATGCTGTGAGGGCAATAGAATATATTCTCAGAATTGAATATGTTGAGATTGACATGAGAGGTAGGGTGTTTCACCCCTTTTTAGATTAAAAACATAATAAATTATACTTGTAATCATAAGAGTAAAACTATAAAATATAATAGTGCTAAAGATGCACAATAATTAACATTTTTAATTTTAACAAAAGATAAATATGGAAAATTGATAGTTTAGGAAATTACATGAAAAAATAAAACAACTTAACTCAAAAAAGGATTTTAACTAACTATTTTGAGTGATTATCATTAAAGAAGGTAATTGTGCATGCTCAAGATTAGGAATAAATTAAAAATTTCTTCTAGATAGGTCCATTGTAAGTCGATTGTCACACATTCCACTTTTATCAATTGACTACAGACTTATCCTAGTTGACTCTGCTAACTAATCGATAGGAAAATACAAAGAAACAAAGAATTGTGGAAATGACATATCAGAAGCAGAATCAAAGAATATTTTTGGAAAACCTATTTTTATTATATGGAAGTAGATGTTTATTAAGTTTATTTACCAATAGCTTATCCTTATTGACTATGGAAAGAAATTGATCCTTTCACCTTCTATGCCTACATCTATTGAGGAATTTGAGATATCACACTTATAGTAATACCACACATAAAACATTAATTTTCTTCTCATCATTTTAATCTTAAGGAAAATTTGATAGCTTGAAAACCTAAAAAACATATGGGATTATAATGGGTTTAGATAACCTCAATCACCCCCTTTAATGATTGATTGATACCTACATATCCAATACTCTGATGAGGGAAATCCATCCCACATAATTTTTCCACCCATAGTGAATGTGTAGTTTGTGTTGTTTTAACTATATGTATGCAACAATAAAATGGATTTGATACTTGAAAATGATAGATATTGATTTGCTTTGGATTCTCTTGACTTGGATTATGGCTAATCTTTATAAATGATCTTGAATCTAGGAGAAACAAGGCAGATTTTCTCCATGTGAAATAGTATCCTTGAGAGAAGTGAATGCAAATTTTATGAATACTAAATAATATTTGATGTGTATTTATAGGTGAAACTTTTTAAAATTTACTTTATCTAACCTTATGAAATGTATGAGAAGACCAGAAATAATATTTTGAATTTTGGAAACTAACCATTATTTAGCATGGAATTCATCCTGTCTTAGTGGATAGGAGAACAAACCGCTCATGTCCACCTTGCATGAACTTGTCCAAAGGATTAGGGATAAATGTTCTTTGTTTGAGATAGTCTGAATGTGATTTTAAGTAGCTTGAGTATTTGGAATTAAAATTTATGTGTATCATTAATGGGAAATAAAGTGTCAAACCTGAATATGGATAACAATCTTAAAGGAATGTCGAACAAGAATCATGTAGTTTGGCACAAGTCATTTGGTTTATAATGTGTTAATAATTAGTTTTTTAAAGTACTTGTGACATAATTCATGTGTTTACATCACCCCCACTTTATTTTAACAATGAAATTACTAGAGTAACGGAGAAATAAGATAAACCTGAATGTGTAAAACACACCTTTTCTTTGAGTGGATACTTCAATTGTGTAATATAATAAAAATTTGCATGCCCTAAAATAGCTTATGACATAATTATTTTTTCCTTTTGAAATTTGGAATAAAATCAAAACTATAAAATTGAAAAATTGAAAAGAGAGAAAGAAAAGACTATACCTATAATGATGTGAAACAAAATTAACTTTTAACCTATAACTAATTATGGATAAATGTGACTCCTTATTGAAGCACTTGGATAATTTTAATTAATGTCTAATTGAGAGTGATCAAGTCATAATTTTAAATAACTAATCAATCTCTTGACTTAGATAAATACAATATTCTAACTCTCAATAAAGGGTAATAGTAACTATGTACTAATTCAAAAAAATTGGAACCATGATGGGTTCACAAGAAGTGATGTGAAGGTTTTTGAGTGTCATTACACTCAAGCATACATCACTTGTAAGATAAGGTGGAACCACATAATGGGTTCTATAGAAGCAATGCCATGGATATTAAGCATCGTTAAACCTCACTGCATATTACCTGCAATAGATTTGAAACACATTGTTATATACAAATCTTGATTCTATTTCCATGGTCAAATGGGAATGAATAATAATTGTGCCCCCATCATGATTGCATTGATCATTATCGACATGCCTCGCACTTAGGTACTCAATATTGGGAATCTTTGACAATTTTTGGCTTGTAATAATGAGCTTGTAGGAATTTAAACAATTTAACTAGTGAGGGAAGAGACCTTCAAAAACTTGATTTTGAAATTATTTTGATAGCTTTTTATGTTTTTCTTTGTCTACACACCTTAGGAAATTACCACCCAAATCCTTATTGAAATATGTTTTGTCCTAAATTACATATCTAACATATTTGATCTTGATAGTTATCTATTTCTTTGCATCATGATGTTCAAGACATCCCCTATAAGTTAATAAATAGGAAATTTTAGTTTACTATTCATTAGTAGGATTGATTAATACCACCATAGACAATTTTTCATGTTTTTCCTTGTCAAGATTTTAATTTTAGCTTTCATTTTTCATCAAATCCTAATGAACATTGTCAACTGAAATAAGCCTCTCCCATAAAAAATATTTTTAGGTTTTATGTCCTAATCATACTCATAGATTTTTGTAATCCATAATTCTCATTTTGAACCATATTCTTGTTGATTCAAAATGGATATAATAACTGTGTATGAAACCATCAATGTAGTTTAAGAGTTTAAAATGTAAAATCTAGATTATTTTATAGCCTTTATCACATCTTACACATGTTTTTCAGTTAAGAATTATTTGAGTTTGTGATATTTCAGGGTAGAACTCCAAAACTCAATGAGGGATTCAATCCCTTCTTCATTTTTGTGTTCTAGAATAATTGATGATTTATGTTTATAATAATAACTATGTATCTTGATATCAATTTTGAAATATGGATACACAAGTGATGGAACATTAGTAATAACATTCTTGATTTCTTAAAATTATTTTTGACCTTCATCAATCCATTTGAAAATAAAATCTCTAGGCATATTTAAGTAATGTTCTTTATGAGTTTTGCAAAATATGGTAAAAATATCTGTAATTCTATTTTAGAAAAATGACTCTACATAATCATGAAATGAATGTCAGGCTGGGAATTTTTATGAACATATTCATGAACATTCTTTTATTTCTTATTATTTCAATTAACATGCTCTTCTCTCTTTCAATAATTCCATGTCCATTCATTCTCTACATGATTAGTTTTTTAATCACAACATTTGCAATTAGATAAATGTTAGTTTCTCTCATTGTCGAATAGTATGGGGTTTCCTTCAATCTCATTGTTATGGATTTAGTTAGTCCCACCTCTCTTTTTATTGAAAACCTCTCTTTACATACAACACTTGCTCTCTAGAATAAAAAATTCCATAAATCCAAATTTCACTTTTGTTAAGGAAAGGTGTGTAGCTTAAAAAATATTTGATTGTCTTACATAAATATTGAAGACTAACTCATTTATGCCTTCATGTTTATGAATATCAAGATAGTTGCCATAGGAAGTGAGGTGTTCAACTACATTTCAATACTTAATAATTGTGGAGATATATTATAAGTTAGAATTGCACCAAACTATATAGTTCTACTAAATGGTTTTCGAATTGAATATAACTTCAATTTTTTCTCGATGGGAAATGGATTATGCAAATTTTGAAAGTATGGAAATGGAAAGAAGATAGAAGATAAATAAGAAGAAAGTATATACTAAATGATGATATAGTGAGTATATAAATTGATATGTAGAAACTACAAATATCAAGATTGATTTGTTTTATTAATGTAAATTTTGAGAGTAATTCATTTTTGCATCAAGCCTTTACGTATAGTATACGTACATATTATTTTTATTTAGAAACATATAATTAAAATTAGTTTTTTATAAAGAGAGTTTGATGTTGTAAATTATGTAAACTAGATAATAAATCAAAAATTTAAAAAATGACAATGAGTACTAGCAATTAGTGAGACATAATAATATACTTTCACCCTACACATAAACTAGTTCAAATATATTAAATATATCCATCTAAAAAATGTGATATGTATGTATCAATCTCAAAGTTTCAAACTTTGAAGTTCTCAAACAATTTTTCTTATTGAAGATTTCCACATTGATTAAGAATGCCACCACCTTATACTCAAATTTCCCATTATATGGTGACAAATGCCCTAAAAAATCTAACTAGACCACATCATTGAGCTCAAAAAAATATTAAAAAAAAAAAGATGGCCTCCAAATTTCACTGCATATAGAAGATATCATAATTTTTTATTTTGTTCTTCAAGAAATAATAGAACAACCCTACATTATGGTGAAATGGATGTCAAATTTAAAAGGCTGATCATTTTTACGAACATATATGCAAACATGATACTCCACCACCACTCTCAACTATCATTATAAAACTTGTAATATAAAAAATAATTAAAAGAATGCTTTATTATTATATAAAACTTATAATTAACTTGAAATTATATAACAATTAACATAATTTCAAAAATTATAAATGAAATTTTAAATTCAAACTAACAAAGACTAACTAACAAATCAATACAAAATGGAATCATCCCAAAATTCATCTAAATTAAGTTGGTTTTCTCATACCAAATACAACTTGAAGACTTCATTTACTGAGTTGTGCACATGGCTTCTCAAGATTATAACCCTTGAATGTTTGCACATGGCTTCTCAAGCTTACTCTTGAATTTTCAACTGAATTAAGAAATGAAGACCATTCAAGTATTATTCAACAAGAATCATATACCTATCCATGAGAGAATATTTTATCCAAGAAATGCTTGATCATTATTTTACCCTTTCAAAACCTATGTATAATCTTCAAAACATTAATACACTATTTAAACAAACATGTCTGTAGCAACACACACTATTATTTATATATACCTAAATACATAATAATTCATCTAAATACAAATAAGTCTCAAACACACACTATTATTTATAGAGAAAAAATGATTCTTCAAATTACATGCCCTCCTACATTATCTTTTTAGACTATCCACCCTTCTGCTTGAATACCTTACTCTATGACAATAATAATTCACACATCAATCTTCCATATTAGAAAAGGACTAATTTTGAGTCCTTGAATCCTTCACTCCTTCAACAACTCTAACCACTCTTAAAAACTAACTCTAACTCCCTATCTCAATGCTATATTCAACTTCTACATTGATATCCAATATTGATGAACTCAATATGAGGTTATAAATCCTATTTACTCTCAAAATTACTATATTTACTTATTCAAATTAACCTTTTTATTATTTACCACACTTATTCATATTTTAACCATAGTTTAAGGTGGTTTTACAATATGAATGAATATAAATATACTTAAATGAACCTTAAGTCCAACTTGATCTTTGACACCCTTGAGATTCATGCTTGATCATATGCTCCTACATCTACATGGTTTCTCAACTTTTCAATTAATTACATTAAATAATTAAATAATACATAAATAAATTAAAAATTAGAACCAAAATTTCTCAAAATGAGTACGTGTTAAAAAAACAAACTCAAATGGCCACTTTTTCATTTCCTACTCATGCTTGACTAGAATGAAGACTTCATTTCCTACATTATAATGAAATATTTTGTAGTAAACATAAATTATATACGTAAAGATGATGATACATTTTTATATCTCCCACTTTGTAATTGATATGAAGATGAAGATGATGATGTAGATGAAGATAATGATATTCTATGTGTTAGTCTTATTAGTTCTCTCTACAGTTACACTACATGTTCACATCTTTTCTTAGTATTCTTATCATCATGCTCTTCTCTCTTTTAAGAATTCAATCACCATCCATTCTCTACATGATTGGTCTCCTAATCAGAACACCTACAATCAGACCAAAGTTGTTTTCTATCATCATCATTGACAATGTGTGGTTTCCTTGAGTCTTACAGGTATGTCTTTACTCGGCGCCATCTCTCCTTTTATAGGAAATTTGTATTTCCTTATAGTAGTTTCTATAAATATAATAGTTTCAACTTTCATATTCTACCTAAGTCAGGGAGGCTTTTTCACTTAAGAATACTTAGACTATCTGAAAATGATTTGGAAGGCTTTGTTCCCTCCACTCTATGAGGTTGTTGTTCTTTGAAAGTTCTCATTCTATCTTATAACCATCTGAGTGGAACCATTCCCTCCTAGCTTGGTCTTCTCTCACATTTATATACTATTCTATTATGAGTAAACCAAGTGATAGGCACAATCCCCTTCTCCCTAGGAAACTTGTCATCTTTAAATGACCTAGAATTATTAAAAAATAAACTCCATAATAGTATTTGTATTGAATCAGGTTGGCTTACACAAATATAATTTTTATTACTTGAAACAAACTTCCTTATAAGACCAATTCTCACTACCTTTTCTAAATACACTCATCTCTAATATTATTAATTATTTAACAGTAACATAACCAACCACATTCCCTTGTAGTTTGGTAAACTATCAGAGTTGCTTTATGTTAATTTATGGGGAAATCAAATCACTGGATAAATCCCAAGGCCCCTCTCTAATTATTATCTCCTTTAACTGATTAGCTTAAGCCCTAACTGACTAAGCAACACATTACCTTTTGAGTTTGGTAGATTATTGCACATGTGGCTTGGGTTATGGGGAAATCATCTTGTGAGCAAAAGTAATGATTTTTCTATTCTAAAAACCTTGACTAACACTCCTATTTAAAAATCTTGTAATTATCTGATAATTATTTCATGGGGGTCTTGCCCTCTTTGGTTGGCTGGATCTCAAGGGTATTATACCAATTAGACTTGAGAAATAATAAAATTGATTAAAACATACCAAGTGAAATTAGTAACTTGATAAACTTGACAATAATAGATTTATCTAAAAATATTTTGAATGGGACCATTTGATCATAAATTGGGTTCTAAAAAAGGTTTCAAGTCAAAGCTTTAGTGGTGGTACATTGTAGAGCTTGTTGAGATCTTTTTGGCACTTTTCATGGTTCACAAAACAGAGTCCAGATGCTCAAGATATGGTCATTTAAAGATTGATCAAAAAATGTCCCTTGTGACATGTGGCACGTGATTCGAGGACATTTCAACATTTGGACCTATCAGAGGTCAACACGTGGCACTATTGAAATGCCAAGTGGGCCAATAGCCATTTGACACATGGCAAAGAAAAAATTAGTTGCAAAAAAATTTGGTTAGGTGTTATTTATCACATGTTATTTGAAATTTTCAAGAATGCCATGCAACCTTGCCATGTCTATCATGCCACCCAAGGAAATATTCAAACTTGGCACCCAAGAAGGAGTTAATGTGCCTAGAAAGGAAAGCCCGAGTGCCTAGAATGGAGGAAGGTAATTTTGAACTCAAGACTTGGTGCCTAAAAGGTTAAGGCCTTGAACACTTCAGCCATGGGTTTAGAAATGTTATAAAAGGCACTAATTTTTACTTGAATAGAGAAGTTCTGGACTGTGTTTTTTATTTTAAGAGACCGAGACTTTGTAAAAGCTTTGGGAAATCCTATGTAATAGATTTTTATCCATTTTCCAGTTATAATACTCAGTCTTAATACTCTTTTTATCCAATTTGCATATTGGAAGAGTATTTTTAAGCCCATAGAGGAGATTTTTAGGACTTTTGAAGCAACTTTGTATGGGTGAAGACTCACGGAATTCATAGGTGTCGGGCTTGATTATCAGTCATAGTGAAGGTGAATTCTTACATTGAAAGATCAACTTGCAAGAAAGTTGTTTATTGTTTCCAGGTGTTTGAAGTGCCCTTAATGGAAATGGTCCACTCCTTTGGAGAACCCAGAGATGTAGGCATCAATTGTTGAGCTGAACTCCGTTATCACGTTTCGTGTTTTTGGTAATTGTAATTTTTGTGCATGATTTTGATTTAGTTTGCAGATTTGATTTTAATTAGTAAATGAACTCATGTAAGTAATTCAAAATTTGACAATTATAACAGAATGTTATTAAAAAAAATTGGTTCAATAAATGAGAGCATTTTATGCCAAACATTTTACAAGTTCTTTTGAGTTTTTTGAGAATTTGTTTATGTTTGAGAAATTTTAGAATTCGTACTTAAAACTTCACTTTGAGTTGAATCAGTGTAGTTTATGGATCAAGTTGGTATCAAAGTAGTTAGAATGTTGGGTTAGCTTTTGATTGAGTTTTGATAGTTGCTTTCAATTTATTGGTTATCCATATCACTTGATTATATCGTAGTGTGCAGTTGTATAATCAATGTGTTTGCAAGAAACCATGGGCAAGTTGTCACATAAAGCCAAGATGGAAGAGGTTGAAAGCATCAACAGCCAGATTTATGATGAGATTGCATTCCTAAGATGCAAGCTCTATTACCTTAAAGAGCAAGTTACAAGTTTGAAATCAGAGCTTGAATCCAAGGATGAGCTCTTGATTAGATTGAAATGTGGTGAGTGTGAAAAGGTAAAGCCTTCAACTTCAGATGCAGAGACTATGACTGAGTGCAGTGTAAGTTTTTCACCATAGGAATCTTCATCTTCTTCTACCATTTTAGATTCAAATTCTAGTAATATTGTTTTTGGTGATTTTGAAAGATACACTAAGGGCATATGATCTAAATTATTGTTTAAAATGGGTTATAATGGAGGAGGACTTGGTAGAGATAGCCAAGGTATATCTAACCCGATTTAGGTTGAGCATAGACCTCTTTGTGTAGGTTTGGGTTATACTAGTGTGCAGGTGGATGATGGAGAAGTTTCATCCATGGCTAAAGGAAGACAAGCTTCCAATAGCGAAGGTTCTAGGCCACTAGTTCAAAGGTGTAAAGGTAAAAGAGGTATTGAGATTCCACCTCCTGATTCTTACACTAAATCTTTTGATCCAATTGATACTTTAAAGAAGTTTGGATATAATAGACAGATAATAATGCAATCATTTCCATGCACTTTTTGTGGGATGAATAATCATAGTGCTAAGACTTGTTGGAAATGAAAATCTTTGTTTAAGCAGATTGCATGTTTGAAAGACCATTCTCTTGTTAAGTTGTGAATTAGCAAAAGGGGACCCTCACCTAAGAAGGATGTTTGCACCCATTGTAAAGTGAGTGGACATAGGATTGATAGATGTTTTAAGCATCATGTGTCTTCACATTCAAGTAATGTTAGAACTAAGATGATTTACAAACCTCTCACTAAGGTTAGTGAAGCTAATTCAATCCATAATGTAGTTGACAATATAATCCAGGATAAGGTAAAACCTACAAGGGAAAATCCATTTAAGAGGTTAAGTCAACAATATGCAATTGCTAAGGAATCGACTAAGGAAATCAATTTCACTAGGAAGAAAGAAATGGTTAAGTGGATTATCACTACATTCTTTTTTCAAAGCATGTTTAAGAATTCACCTGAGGGAATGAACAAGCTTTGATAGATGTAGATTAGAGTTGGTGGGAACACTTCAAGACAGGTTTACCATATGACGTTTTTCAATTCTCACTTTTTGATAACCCTAAGTTTTTTAATCTCCTATTTATGCTGTGTGAGTTGTCTAGAGGACTTGAACTCATTTGATCAGTTGGAGATAATAGCAGAATGCATGTTGTAGGTAGAGTTAATTCCTTACAACACTTATTAGACTACTATTTTAAATGTATCTATTTTTTCACATGGATGTATAGATGCATTGTTAAGACCCTTTGGGCATGTTTAGATGTTAGGCAACATACACTTTTGGTTATTTGCCTTTGCTTAGCATATAAGTCCCATACTAGGGCATTGTATTGCAACATGTCCACAACATTTATTGTATGTTGTTGATATTATAAACTTGTCTTGCAGTTACATTGGGAGTTGTTTCAATTTTTGGCAATTCACCACTTTACAGGATGTGACATTTTGGCAGGTAGTTTTGGTATGTTGTAATCACTTTGGCAGTTGCAGATTCACTTACTCATGCCTTTGGATTAGGCATTTTTATAGTTTGATTGTGAATCATTTAATGTAATTGTTTATACCTCTTGCTATGATTGGGTTCTATTTTTATTGATGCAGTAGAGTAGTTATAAGATTTCAGGGGATATTGGACTTTTGGAGACCAAAAGCCTTCCATTGGAAGGTGTGATCAGAAATTGGGTTCTAAAAAAGAGTTCAAAATTTTAGTGGTGGTACATTGTAGAGATCATTGAGAGCTTTTTGGCACTTTTCACAGTTCATAAAATGAAGTCTGGATGCTCAAGATATGGTCATTTGAAGATTGATCAAAAAATGTCCCTTGTGACATGTGCCACGTGATTTGAGGATGTTTTGACATTTGAACCTATCAGAGGTCAACACGTGGCACTGTTGAAATGCCAAGTGAGCTAATAGCCATTTGAAATGTGGCAAATAAAAAATTAGATGGAAAAAAATTTGGTTAGGTGTTATTTATCACATGTTATTTAAAAATTTTAGGCATGCCACGCCACCTTGCCATGTCTATCACACCACCCAAGGAAATATTCAAACTTGGCACCCAAGAAGGAGTCAAGGTGCCTAGAAAGGAGAGCCTAAGTGGCTAGAATGGAGGAAGGTAGTTTTGAACTCAAGACCTAGCGCCTAAAAGGTTAAGGCCTTTGACCACTTCAGCCACGGGTTTAGAAACGTTATAAAAGGCACTAATTTTTACTTGAATAGAGAAGTTATGGACTGTGTTTTTTATTTTAAGAGGCTGAGACTTTGTAAAAGATTTGGGAAAGCTTATGTAATGTATTTTTATCTATTTTTTGGTCATAATACTCAGTCTTAATACTCCTTTTATCCAATTTGCATATTGGAAGAGTATTTTTAAGCCCATAGAGGAGATTTTTAGGACTTTTGAAGCAACTTTGCAGGTGTGAAGACTCACAAAATTTGAAGGTGTCAGGCTTGATTATCAGTCACAGTGAAGGTGAATTTTTGCATTGAGAGATCAACTTGTAGGAAAGTTTTTTATTGTTTCCAGGTGTTTGAAGTGCCCTTAATGGAAATGGTCCACTCCTTTGGAGAACCCAGAGATGTAGGCATTAATTGTTGAGCCGAACTCTGTTATCACATTTCATGTTTTTGGTAATTGTCATTTTTGTGCATGATTTTGATTTAGTTTGCTGATTTAATTTTAATTAGTAAATGAACTCATGTAATTAATTCAAATTTTGACAATTATAACAGAATGTTATTAAAAAAAACTAGTTCAATAATTGAGAACATTTTATGCCAAACATTTTGCAAGTTCTTTTGAGTTTTTTGAGAATTTGTTTATGCTTGAGAAATTTTAGTATTTGTACTTAAAACTTCACTTTGAGTTGAATCAGTGTGGTTTACAGATCACCATTCCATCCACACTCAATCAAATTCTAAACCTAGAAATATTGTATCTTCATAAAAATAATTTATATAGTTCAATTCTAAAACATTGGGTCAGATAAAAAGGCTTGGGTTGTTATCATTGTGTGAAAACATGATTTTAGGGAAAATTTTAGATAGTCTTGGGGATGTTCTTCAACTGAGAGTTCTTTTTCTTGATCAAAATCAATTGTCAAGAAAAATACATGCCAGTTTAGGGCGATGCCAAAATTTGGAAAAGGTGGAATTTTATTAAAACTAACTCACAGTAAACATGCCTTTCGAATTTGTAGGTCTTGCAAAGCTCCATCTCTATTTCAACATTTCCAATAATTTGCTATAAATATTGAATCTTTCTTGGAATTCATTTGACAACCAGATACTATCATCACTAACCCATCTAAAAAATATTGTGGACATTGATATTTGTAGAAATAATCTATCTAATGTGATCCCAATGGATTTGAAAGAGATGAAAATGATTCAACATATCAATCTTTATTCAAATAAGTTAACAAGGGAGGTACCAAAGGGAGGAGTTTTTTCAACACTTGATGAGTCTGCAGTTATGGGAAGTCTTTGTCTTTGTAACACATGGATATATTTACAACCCTACTCCCATTCCAAACACAAACATTTTTCAATCTCAAAAAAGGTAATAATACCAGTTGTGATTGCAATTTTAGTCTTCATCATGTCTTTGTTATTGGCAGTATATTCCTATAGAAGGAAACATACTAGTCAAAAAGTAATTGCCTTCAATGTAGGACCCCAAGAATTTCATTTGAAGAGGTTGTAGATGCAACTAGTGGGTTTAGCCAAACCAATCTCTTAGGAGTTGGTAGTTTTAGATCTGTCTATAAAGGGATTATAAACAATGGCACAAACATTAGTGTTAAAGTTCTCAATTTTCAATATGATAATGCTCACAAATTTTTTATCATAGAATGCAATGTATTAAAGAGAGTCAGGCATCGCAATGTGATCAAAATCATTTCATCTTGTTCCAACCTTTATTTTAAATCACTGGTTATTGCACTCATGTCAAATTCAAGTTTGGATAAATGGTTATATCCTCAGGGATGACAAGAATGTAGATTAAATTTGAATGATCAAATAAAAATAGCAATGGAGATAACACAAGGTATTTTATATATACATCATCATTATTTTGTGCAAGTGATTCATTGTGACTTGAAACCTAATAATGTGCTATTAAGGGATGATATGACTCCATATATAACAAACTTTGGCATTTCCAAAATAGTATTTTCAAATTTAGTTGATTCATTGACTTCTACAAATGCACTCAGAAGATCCATTGGCTACATTGCAACAAGTATATAATTTGCACTATTAGAATAAACAATATCAGTAGTTTATGTCTATATTTTTAATGAATACTTAAAAATGGCTTGATAATTACTAAACATTGTATTTTATTATAGAGTATGGAATGCGTGTAAATCTTTCAACAAAATGATATGTATACAACTATGGTATTCTAACTTTGGAGTTGTTGACAAGGAGTAAACCAACAGATGCCATTTTTGTAGAAGGTCATCAAATCAATATTCAAAAGTGGGTTGATATGGACTTTAAAAATAGAATTAAAGAAGTGGTGGATAACAACTTACTTTGTGATGCTAATTAATTAGAGATATCAAAGTTATTGGTATTCCTTAGTCAATTTATACAAGTAGGGATGGGTTTCACAAGTGAGATACCTCCTCTAGATTTTCTTATATAGAAGGTATATATTATTTTTATTCTTCCTCATTTGGCATGGATGGTTCATATAAATTCTATTTTTCACAATGGAAAAATGAGAACATTAGCATGAATGAGGGTAAATCAAACTTGAAATCATTCTCACCAATCTTCTCTGTGTTGTAAAATCGTTCATACCGTAGTGGCATAAACTTCCTAGATTATCCTTAGAGTCTTTCTTTTTTAATTATATTCATGCCTTGTCACCAAACTTGAGTATGTTCCCATTATGTTATTGTCCATACTTGACCTTATAATTTCCATGAGACTTATCTAACTAGTCTTTCACTTTGAGATGGAGTTGCGTAATCCTATCAATGATATTTCCAACTCCTTTTACCTTTGAAACTTGCTTCTCTATCTCTACATAATGTTTTAATGCAACATCAAGTGGATTAGATATAAAATAACCCAAAAAATCTTAAAATGGTCACTTATTATTGGATATGTGTAATACCATGTTGTATGAGTATTTAACATACACTAAAGACTCATCCCAATTCCTCAAACACTTAATTTTATGGCCTCATATTAGCTAAAAAAAATCATATTAACCACCTTTGTTTGTCCCTCAGTTTGAGGATGGAAAGTTATACTTCGTTGTATCTTAAAATCCATATTTCCCCATAGTTCTTTTCCCAAGAACCTTGAGTACCTATATGATATAATAGACTCTAGTAACAAAAAAATGCTCCCACACATTATAACATAATATTTCAACTGCTTCATGCCCTTTTATTATTTTCTTAAGTGTAATTAAAATATAATTTTTTATAAATCTATCTAAGAAAACATACAGATATCCATGCAAATTCTTGGACATAGGTAATCCACCACAAAATCCATGAAAATGCTTTACCATTAGGGGAAATTTTAATGAGCCTACTGGAAAAAAGTTATAGAATGGGTGGCAAATTTGTCTAGGCTCAGATTTACTAGTCTAGAGAATCCTAATAGAATGGATTTCATGTTTGTGGGATTTTTTATAATAATTTTATATAGATGAAAAGGTGAATTTGTAATAATATTTATAATTTATTGAAAAATTGTTAGCTTATCATTGAAAATAAATGGATGTTGTAGTAAATAAAATGGAAGTTCATATAATGATCAATATTTATAAGAGGCTACTTAATTAAATGTAAAAATTGTTTAATTATTAAGGGATTAAAGATAGAAATTTATTAGGGTCAAATATGCAGGAACTGGTTTCCTAACATTAAGTGAGATCATTGTAAATATTGAGGGATGAGATCAAGATAATAACTTCCATCATTAATATCCTTTTGTGATTTGATTGCATTGAAAAGGATATAATAAAAATTATGTCATGTCACATTTATTTCCATATCTTCATGAAAGTTAAAAGAGATTTACAAAAACAAAACAAGACTTGCAAAAACTAAATGAATCTCACTAGACTATATTTGGCCCAACTATCTTGATTTTGAATGGATTGAAATTAATGAGAAATGATTTGACATAAAACATTTTAAGAAGTTTCAATATTAATTTATTAAGGTATTACAATCCATGAGAACTAGGATCCTACCATTAGTATCCCCATGTGATTTCACTACTAAGGGACTAATGGATTCAAGGAAACATATATGGTTGAATTAGGAATTATATAATCATAATTAAGGCAAGTCACATTTATTTCCTTATATTTTGAATTTGGCTATTGGGGATACTAAAAATTCACTTTCTACTTTTTCTCTACATCATTGATATTTCTTCTTATATACACTACTCTCTAGTGTTCTATGTATTTGAGTTATGGCTAGTGAGTTGATTTCAATGTCTCCCTATTGTTTATCTATAATAAATAAAGAGAGACCACCTTTCGATCTCTTATATTTGAAATTAAGCTTAGAAACATATTTTAAATTCAATCAATAGATGTTGTGAGGGTGATAGAATATATTTTTGGCATTGATTATGTTGAGATGGATAGGATAGGTAGGGTGTTTTATCTTATTTTTGATTTAAAACACAATAAATTATACTTGTGATTATAGGTGTAAAACTAGAAAATATCATAATGCTAAAGATGTACTATAATTAACAATTTTGATTTTAACAAATGATAAATTTATAAAATTGATAAATTATGAAAATGCTTGAAAGAAAACAACTTGGCTCAAAACAAGATTTCAACTAACTATTCTAAGTGAAAATTAATAAAAGGAGGTCATTGTGCATGCTTAGGATTAGGAACAAAATCATAAAATAATTATGGATAAGTCTATTGTAAATGGATTGTATCATATACCACATCCATCCATTGACTATGGACTTATTTTAGTTGACTATGCTAACAAACTGCTAAGAAAATACAAAGAAAAAAATAATTATGAAAATGACATATCAGAAGCAGAATCAGATAATATTGTTGGATAAAACTGTTTTAATTGGATGGAAGTGAATGTTACTTGAGTTTGTCTACCATTGACTTGTCCCTATTGACTATGAAAAAAATTATCCTTTCACCTTCTATGCCTGCATTTATTGAGTAATTTGAGATATCACATTTCGAGTAATACCACACAAAGGCATTATTTTTCTTCTCATCTTTTTAAACCTAAGGATAATTTGGTAGATTAAAAACTTGCAATAAAAAAGGAAGTGTAATGGGTTAAGATAAATTCAATCACCTTTTAATGATTGACCATTACATATGTATCCAATACTTATATGAGGTAAATAAAGCCCACATAGTTTTCCTACCCATGATGAACGTAGAATTTATGCTCATTTGACTATATATATATGAACTACACCTTCTATGCCTATGTCTGTTGAGAAATTTGAGTAATACCACATAGAAAGAATTATTGTTCTTCTCGTCATTTTAACGCTAAGGATAATTTGATATCTTGAAAACCTACAAGAAAAAATGGAGTGTAATGGGTTAAGATAACTTCAATCACCCCTTTTAATTATTGATATCTACATACATATCCAATACACTAATGAGTTAAATCAAGCCCATGTAGTTTTCCCATCCATAGTGAATGAAAAATTTGTGCTCCTTTGACTATAAATAAGAACTATAAAATTATTTTGATACTTGAAAATGATAACACTTGACTTGCTTTGGGATGCTCTTAACTTGGATTATGGCTAGTCTTTGTTAATGATCTATAATCTAGGAGAAATAAGGCATATTTTCTCAATGTGAAATGGTATGTAACCTTGAGATAAGTGAATGCCAAGTTTATTAATACTGAATAACCTTTGATGTTTATTTATAGGTGAATATTTTGACAATTTACTTTAACTAACCTTATGAAACATGTAGGAAGACCCAAAAGAATATATTGAATTTCATAAACTAGAAATGATTTGGTGTGGTATGCATCTAACCTAAGTGGATAAGATCACAAACTGCTCCTGTCTACCTAAAATGAACTTGTATAAAAGTATAAGGGACAATTTTTCTTTGTTGAAGATAGTTCTAATGTGATTTTAAGTATCTTGAGTATTTGGCATTGAAATTTCTATGTAGCAGTAATGGGAAACAAAGTGTCAAACTTGCATATGGACAAAAGGCTTAGAGAAACATTGAACAAGAGTCATGTAATTGGGTACTAGTAATTTGGTTTATAATGTGTTAATAATTATATTTTTAAAGTAATTGTGACAAAATTTATGTGTTTACATCCCTCCTTCCCATCCCTTTATTCTAGGAATGAAATCGCTAGAGTAAAGGAAAAACAATTTAGACCTAAATATGTAAAACATACCTTTTCTTTGAGTGGATACTTAAATGATGCAAGACACTCAAATGTAATAAGCTCTATAACAGCTTATGAAGTAATTATTTTTTTCATTTGAAATTTGGAATAAAAATGAACCTATAATTTTGAAAATTTGAAAAGAGAGAAAGGAAAGATTATACCTATAAGGATGTGAAATCAAATTACGTTATTACCTATAACTAATGATGGATAAATTTGCCTCCTTGTTGAAACACTTGGATAATTTGAACTGATGGTTAATTGAGAGTGATTACGTCCTAATTTTGAATAACTAATCAAGATCTTGAGTTGGATAAATGTAATATTCCAACTCTCAAGAAAGGGTAATAGTACCAGTTTACTAATTCAAAAAAAATGGAACCTTGATGGATTCACAAGAAGTGATGTGAATTTTTTTTAGTGTCACTACACTCAAACTTAAATAACATGTAAGATAAGGTGGAACCATGTAATGGGTTCTATAGAATCAATGCCATGGTTATTCAGCATCATTGAATCTCACCATACATTACTTGTAACAAATTTGAAACACACTACTATATATAAATATTAATTATATTTCCATAATTAAAAGGGAATGAATAATATGCATGCCCCCATCATTAGTACATTGGTCATTATTGACATGATTTTTGGTTAGGTACTTAACCTTAGGAAACTTTGAAATTTTTTTGGCTTGTACTAATGAGCTTGTAGGATTTTGAAAATTTTAACTAGTGAGGATAAGATACCTTCACAATCTTGATTGTGAAATTCTTCTAATAGCCTTTTATGTTGTTCTTTGTCTACACACCTTAGGAAAGTACCATTCACCTCCTTCTTGAAATGTGTGTTATCCTAAATTTCATGCTTGATATATTTGTGATTGATAGTTATTTATTGCTTTATATTGTGGTGTTGAGGACATTCCCTATAAGTTAATAAATAGGAAATTCTAGTTTATCATTCATCAATAAAATTTATGAATACCACCATAGAAAATTTTTTAGGTTTTTTATTATGAAGATTTTATTTTGTAGCTTTCATTTTTTCATCAAATCCTACTATTGTCAATTGAAATAATCCTACTATTTTTTATTCTGATGTCTAAATAATACTCCTATAATTTTACATTCCATCATATTTATTTTGAACCATGCTCTTGGATTTAACAATTGTGTTAGAAACCATCAACATAGTTTGAGAGTTAAAAATGTAAAATATGGATTATTTTATAGTCTTTATCACATTATACACATGCATCTCAATTGAGGAGTATTTGAGTTTGTGATCCTTTAGGGTGGAACTCTAAAAATCAAATGGGGAATCAATTGCTTCTTTATTTTTATATCCTATAATGGTCGATGATTTATGTTTAGAATAATAACTATATCTTTAAATTGATTTTGAAATCTAGATACACAAGTATTGGAACATTAAAAACAACATTCTTGAGTTCTTCAAATGTTTTTTGACCTTGACCAATCCATTTAAAAAACTTTTGAACACAAAGTTGAATAATTTTCCTTGTGAGGTTTGGAAAATATGGTACAATTCTATGTAATTTGTTTGTTTTACAAAAAAATGAATGTGTTTTGGGTCTTCTAGGGGGAAGGGATAACTATTGAATAGTCTTGACCATCTATAAATCAATTTTGGTTCCTTATTTTGAGACTACATGATTGATAAGTTTTCCTTTAGAGACTTTGAAGATGATTTCTTTGGATTCAATGAAGTTCCATGAGTTCAACATATTTTGAATACCATCATCAGATGTTTATAGTGATATATTACTTTTTTGAAAATATAGTGAGATCATCAATATAGACCACTGTGATTTTATTTTTAATGTCACTAATAGCAAGATCCATTTCAATTTGAACTATGACACTTGTATTGATGAGACCAAATGGATTTATCATGTAATTGAAAGTACCCATGGAGTTGTGAATGCAGTCTTATGCCAATCTTGTAACACTACCTCAACTTCATTTTATTTAGAAATACCATCTAACATGGACATCATCTTAAATTAGATCACTTATTACAAGATCTAATCCCTTATTACCAATGGGTAAATGTCTTCAAGAAAGGTTTGTTTGATAATGAAGCATAATATATATTTTATCATATAGTTTAATTGCACCATGTGAGCAATGGCTAGTCCTAACAGTTACAGCTACCAACAATCTATGGTTGACAATAACATCATTGTCAGCCACCCTAGTGGTTGACCATCCACAAATAAGGTTTATCATAGATATGATCCAAACATGTATCAGATCTTCATCAATTTATTGACCATCATGATAAAAATAACTATAGTTGATAGTCCTCTCATCGACCACCATAAATCCATCCCCATCCAACTGCTACTACCATGGCCACGTGGGTGCTCCAATTGACTGCCTTAAATGGTGGGTCAATTTTTTTTGGTTGAATTATTAATTATTTTAATAATTTAAATAGTAAATTATTCATATGTTACTATAATATGATATTTTGGCAACACTTATTTTATGAAAACCTTCTTAATAATGGAGGTCAAGGGGTTGATCACCCTAAACAAACCACCTCTCTTCCCCCCCACTTTCTATTAACAAATATTTTATTAATAAGTGTTTTTTAAAATACTATAAGAGAGCCCTTATATGTTTTTAAATAATATAAAATATTTGTAAATAGGAAATACAAATATTTTTTAAAGAAGGGGTACATAATATTTTCATTTTTTAAGAGAGATATACAAGTTTTTGTAAGGAAGTTTATTATAGTAAATTTTACATTATAACAAGGTACATTATTGGTAGACTCCAACACACTAAGCTTTATGTAAATGTTATTAAATTATGTGGATCACTGACATTCACATTATCAATGGGGAACCCCACAGTGCAAGAGAATATGTTTCAACTTTCCATGGTGGTCTTGACATTGGTTGACAAAGTCAATGAGATTACAGTTGCTTAAATGAAGCAAATAGATAATTAAAGAGATAATATTTCCATAGTCCATTAATTAGTGTAGTCTAGTATTTCCATAGTCCATTCTCTCATCCTAGTGATTATTCATGGAGTGTGAATTAAAATATCAATCTAGAAACTCATACACAAATTTACCCAAAAATATCTACACTAACTAGATAATTGTCGAGTTATACTCCATACAATAAGGCAAAATGTGATGTACCGATCTATGATATATCTTGTCACCTTGAGGTCCTATCTATTTAGATCAAGCACATGGATATTTGGTTTAAGCACACTCACATGATAGCACACGATCACATTTTCATTTAATGAATTGAAACTATTAGGTGTGGCCAAGATCTTAATTATAGAATGACATCCCATTATTTTACCTATTGAAGATTTCCATATTGAATAATAAATCCATCAACTTATCCATAAATTTCTCATTTTTTGGTGAGAAATAGCCTAAAACAACTGGTTGGACCCCAATGTCAGGATTGAAAAAATATTTTTGGAAAAAATCAGGCTCCAAATTTCATTGTAAACATAAGATGTCATAGTTTTTATTTCATTATTAAAGAAATAAGAAAAACAACCTTACCTAATGGTGAAATGGACATAAAATTTAATGTCAGTCACTTTTATGAACATATTCATGAATACGACACCCCACCACCACAATCAACTACCATTGTTGGCTATGCCTTTTGGCATTTATAAAAATACTTAGGTGCAAGTTTAATTCTTTTATATAACTCGTTAGCTTGGAAATGTTTAGGAATTAACATAGTTTCAAAAAACATAATGTAAATTAGGTTCAAGACATTGAATGCTTTTGAGACATATTATTATACTCCCACCCCAATTATAAACTAGCTCAAATATGTTAAATATATCCATTTGAAAAATGTGATATATATGTATCCATCTCAAGGTGCCTCTCTTGGATTTGTCACATAGTTTCTCTTATTCAAGAGTTACAAACAGATTAACATCTTCATCACCTTATCCTTAGATTTCTCATTTTATGGTGACAAATATTCTCAAACAACTGTTTGGACCACAACATACATTTTGAAAAATATTTTCATAAAAATTGTGGGCTCCAAATTTTACCATATGCATAAGATATTATGATTTTTTTTAATTTCATTCTTTAATAAATAATAAAAATAACTCTACATTATGGTGAAATGAACATCAAGCTTGACACTCACCACCACCCTCAATTGCCATTATAGGTTTTGCCTCTTTATATTAAGAAAATACTTAAGCAAAAGTTTTATTACTCAATATAACTCATAACTAGCTTGGAAAAGTTTAAAAATTAACATAGTTTCAAAAGACATAATTTAAATTAGATTTAAGACGTTGAATACTAACTTAAAAATTAATACAAAGTGGAAGCACCCCAAGATCTATCTAGACTATGTTATTGATTTCCTTGTGCCATAAAAATAACCTAATTAATGTAAACATAGTAATCCATAAATAATAATTTGATGCTCATATTTAGGATTTTATTATGTCCACTCACTAATAACTTTATATCTCTATATACAACATGATTTTCAAATCCCTTAATTATCTCTTCTCTAAAATGATGCAAAGAGATACCATACGAAACCTAAAATAATTCGACCTAAATAACCAAATTTAGTATGTTACCCTTAATTTGTTTTAAATTGCACAGGCATACTCATGTCATTTTTAGCCTTTATAAAGAGTAATATTCCTTGTAAATTTTATGATTAAGGTATCGGAATCTGAGGTAGAAGATAATTCTTTTGGGACCTCAACATTATCATAATTACCTAGATAAGTATTGCTAGCCAAATTTTAGGTCATTCAAATAACTTGCACTATCATAAATGTAAATTTTATAACTCCTTTACCTTCTCAATCTCAAAATCATTTTTAAATATTCTATTGATACTAAGTCCCTCTCTAAAATAATTGTTATTTTCAAACATTGTTTTGCCAGTAGTTTAACAAATATTTCTAGTTGTTTACACTTTATTAATGTAAGATTATGTTACACACCATATTAAATTTTAGATTGTAAAAATATACATGTTTAATTTACCTATAAGATCTTATTCAAACTATTATTTAGCATATTAATCCCCATTCTATTCAAATATGATAGTGTTATAAAAAAAAAATTCAAATTGACTAATAATCTAGTTAGGTACTCTCATTTTAAATAATAAGTACAAAAATATTTTAATGAATAATACAATGAAACCCATTAATCACCAAATGCTATCTTTAATCATTCTCATCCATTAACATTTTATTTCATCTACTTATCTATATAAACGGCTGAAAATATAAATTTAATATACACCAACCATAATAGTGGCTGACTTTACTAGTGGAGGCTAAAAATTTTAGAACCCACAAATCTTTGTCCACTCCTTTCCTCAATTCACTGGAAAGCAAAGCAAGACTGAAGATTAAATATGGTTCTTATACTACTTTTCTCCTTCCTTTGGATTATTCAAATATCAAAATATTTTATTTCTTATTATTTTAATTAATATGCTCTTCTCTCTTTCAATAATTCCCTCCCCATTAATATCTACATGATTGGTCTTTTAATCACAACACCAACAATTGGACTAGTGTTACATGTTCTCATTGTTGATAGTGTTAAGTTTCATCTAATATAATTGGTATGGATTTAGTTGGTCTCATCTCTCCTTTTATTACAAACCTCTCTTTACTTACAACACTTGATCTCTGGGAGAACAACTTCCATAGTCAAATTCCACTTCACCTGGGAAGGGTATTTAGATTAAAAATTATTCAATTATCTTACAAAGATATTGAAGAATAGTTCATTTATGCCTTCACATTTATGAAGATCAATATATTTTCCATATGATGAGAGGTGTTGAACTAAATTTCAATGTTTAATAATTGTGGATATAGATTGGAAGTTAGAGTTCACCAAATTATCTAGGTCCACTAAATAGTTTTTGAATTCAATCTAACTTGAATTCTTTCTCGATAAGAAATGGATAATGAAAATTTTGAAAGTATGGAAATGGAAAGAAGATAGAAGAGAATATGAAAAAAGTATATAATAAATAATGATATATTGATTATATAAATTTATATATAGCAACTAAAAATACCAAGATTGATTTTTTATCAACTTAATTTTTTCAGGTACTTGCTTGAAATGCGAAAGTATTTTAGAGAATTTCATTTTTGTATCAAGACTTTAAGTATAATATATTTTCATATTGATATTTTTTATTTAAAAACATATAATTTAGACTTTTCATATAACGCAATAATAATGTAGGATTTTTTTAATTTCAAGTTTAATCTACTTTTACACTATTAGCCATCAGGTGGGCCCGTTACTTCTATTTGGGTCATTAATATAAGGTGTAGGAATTATGTGTGAAGGGTTGAACATGGAAAAAATAGATAGAAAAATACAACTTATATAAAAGGAAATCAACTACACCAAGTTTATTTATACATGAGGAAGAACTTTCACTTTTCAACTAAAAAAATATTAACTTTTTAAAACCATATCTTCTATGATTTGAAGGAATATTCTTGAATAGTTCCTTTTAATTCATTTTATGTTTCATTCTTAGTTTAAAATATATGAATTCCAATGGGTTACTTTGCTATGTAACCTCATGTATATCATTATTTTTTCGTAATAAAATAGTTTTACTGAACCATTCCAATAGTAAAATCCATAAATATATAGATATCACAAATTCTAAATCCCAAAAAAATATTAAGATTAAAGATCACTAAAAAATTTATTATAAAGTTGACTTTCCATATATACCTTTTTAAGTCTTACACATTGTTAAACTTAACATCATCAAATTTCATGAAAATTTCCTTCAATATGTTTTATCTATTTTTTCCGATCATGATGCTTATATGAAGTAAAATTATTAAAATAAAGGGCCATTAATTTAAATACAATTAGAATTGACCAAAAAAAATATTGATGTATTGAAAGTGGACCTACCACTTAAACGTTTGCACATGGCTTTTCAACTTTTTTACTAAACAATTTGATAGTGTGAGGAAAATAGCCAAGATTTTTATAAGACAAAGTTTTATATTATAAAAAAACTTTATTCCTTGTGTGTTATAGGAAAGGGATGATTTTAAAAATTGATTTTGAAAAAATAAATGGCAAACATGAATTTACATGTATGATATATTTTTTTTAAAGTGAGCATAACATATTGCGATCAATTTTATAATTGCATATAGATGATGGTGTGTCCATGTGCTACGAATGTGGTTTTATTGGAAAAGGGTGGCCTTCTATATATTCTTTTTCCCTTATCTACTTTACACTAAACACATGTCATGTTATCCTCATGAATTTTCAAGGATAATATTAACTAGTAGTTATCCAAAAGATGCAAGTTATGTCAAGAGTAATTTATTATTAATTTTTAAGGGAGATAGGAGTATCCATGGAAATAGTTGGGATTGGTTTTTGAAGGAACTCTAAATAATTGGAATTATTATTGGGTGCATCCATTATTTAGTTAAACACTAGTCTAAAAACTTAGACACAATGTTATCCATAAATCTTTATAGTATCTGGATAATTATCGAGTTGCTACTCCATGCAATAAGACAAAATGTAAAGTCCTAATCTAAAATAGTTCTTACCATATCGAGGTCCTAACTATTTATATCAGGGACATAGATGGTTGGTTTGAGTAAATTTGAATGCTAGCACATGATTACATTTTCATTTGATGAATTGAAACTATTAGGTGTGGCCAAGTTCCTAATCTAAAATGATGTCCCATAGTTTTACCTATTAAAGAGTTCCACATTGAATAAAAACTCCACCATCTTATCCTTAAATTTCTCATTTTATGGTGAAAAATAACCAAAAATAACTTGTTGGACCACAATGTCAAGATTGAAAAAATATTTTTAGTAAAAGGTGGGCTCCAAATTTAATCGTATACACGAGATTTCATGATGTTTTATTCATTCTTCAAGAAGTAAGAAAAACAACCCTACATGATCATGAAATGGACATTAAATTTAAGGCCAATCATTTTTATGAACATATTCACGAACATGACACTCCACCACAATCGACTACCATTGTAGGTTGTGCCTTTTGAAATTTATAAAAAAACTTAAGTGAAAGTTTTACTCTTCTATATAACTCATTAACTTGGAAAATTTTAGAAATTAACATAGTTTCAAAAAACATAATTTAAATTAGGTTCAAGAAATTGAAGACTAGTGAGCCATAATATTATACTCTCACCCTAGTCATAAACTAGTTCAGATATGTTAGATATATCCATTTGAAAAACATGATATATATGTATCAATCTCAAGATGACTATCTTGGATTTGTCACATAGTTTTTCCTAATGAACAGTTCCACATTGATTAACATCTCAATCACCTTATCCTCAGATTTCCCCTTTTATGGTGACAAATGTCCTCAAACAACGAGTTGGACCACAACATCTGACTCAAAAAATATTTTCATAGAAAAGGTGGGCTCAAAATTTCACCATATGCACAAGATATCATGATTTTTTTATTTTTTCTTCAATAAATAATAAAAATAACTCTAGATGATGGTGAAATGAATGTCAAGCTGATTATTTTTATGAACATATTCACAAACATGGCTCTCCACCACCACCCTCGATTGCCATTGTAGGCTATGCCTCTTTGAATTAAAAAATACTTAAGTAAAAGTTTTATTATTCCATATAATTCATAATTAGCTTAGAAATGTTTAACAAATAACATAGTTTCAAAAGTCATAATTAGAATTAAGTTCAAGATAAAAATTAATACAAAGTGGAAGCATCCCAAGATCTATCTAGACTAAGTTGTTGGTTTCCCCATGCCAAAAAAATAACCTAATCAATGTAAACATAACAATCCATAAATAAAAATTAGATGCTCATATTTGGGATTCCATTATGTATACTCACTAATCATTTTTTTATCTTTATATGCAACATGATGTTATCTCCTCTCTAAAATGATTTGAAAATATACTATACGAAGCCTAAAACAATTTAATCTGAACAACCAAATTTAGTATGTTACCCTTAATTTGTTTTACATTGCATAGGCATACTCATGTCATTTTTGTCCTTTAGAAAGATTAATATTACTTTTAACTTTTATGATTAAGGTAGGGGAAGCCGAGTTAGAAGACAATTCTTTTGGGACCTCAAAGTTATCATAATTCCCTAGATAAGTATTTCTAACCAAATTTTAGGTCATTTAAATAACTTGCACTATCATAATTATAAAATTTATAACTCCTTTACCTTCTCAATCTCAAAATCATTTTTAAATATTCTATTTAGACAATTTCACTCTCTAAAATCTTTAACCACTACAAAATTTTAAAACATTGTTTTGCCAGTAATTTGACAAATATTTTAGTTTATATACAACTTTTTAATGTAATATTATGTTTACCACCATATTAGATTTTATATTATAAAAAATAGACATGTTTAATGTACCTATCAGATCCTATTCAAACTCTTCTTTAGTATAGGAATCCCCATGCTATCCAATCATGATAGTGCTATACATTTTATATTTAAATTGACTTATAATCTAGTTAGGTACTTTCTTTTCAAATATTAATTACAAAAATATTTTAGTGAATAATATAAGCAAACCCTTTAATCACCACATGATAAATGTATTCATTCTTATCTGTTAACATTTTATTTCATCTACTTTTTTATATAAAAAATTAAAAATATAAATTGAATATACACCACCCATAATAATGGTTGACTTTACTAGTGGAGGCTAAAAATTTGAGAGCCACAGATCTTTATCTACTCTTTTCCTCATTTCACTTGAAATCAATACAAGACTAAAATTGAATATGGTTCCTATACTAATTTTCTTCTTCCTTTAGATTATTCAAATCTCACATTATTTTTTTCCTTATCATTTTGATTAACATGATCTTCTCTCTTTAAAGAATTCCCTCTCCATGTCAATAGTGTAAAGTTTCCTTGAATCTCATTGGTATGGATTCAACCAGTCCCATCTCTCCTTTTATTGGAAACCTCTTTTTCATTACAACACTTTCTCTATAGAATAACAATTTCCATAGCAAAATTCCACTTCAATTAGGAAGGGTATTTAGCTTAAAAAATATTTTATTGTCTTACAAAGATCTTGAAGTCTAGTTCATTTATGTCTTCATGTTTATAAAGATCAATATATCTACCATAGGATGAGATGTGTTCAACTACATTTAAAATCTTAACAATTGTGGATATATATTGGAAGTTAGATTTGCACCAAATTATATGGTTTCATTAAATAGTTCTTGAATTGATTCTAACTTGAATTCTTTCTTGATGGAAAATAGATTATGTAAATTTTGAAAGTATGGAAATGGAAAGAAGAAAAGAGAAATAAGAAAGAAGTATATAATAAATGATGATATATTGAGTATATAATTTATATATAGAAACTATTTTTTTATCAATGTGATTTTTTAAGTTACTTGCTTGAAATGCCAAAATATTTTAGAGAATTGTATTTTTGTATCAAGCCTTTAAGTAGTATATATATACCTATTAATATTTTTTATTTAAAAACATATAATTTATATTCTTCATATAATGCAATAATAATGTATATTGTTTTATTATTTCAATTTTAATATACTTTTATCCTATTAGCCATTAAATGGGCCGGCTACTTCCATTTGGATCATTAATATAGGGTGTGTGCCTTATGTGTTAAGGGTTAAACATGGATGAAGAGATTGAAAAATATAAATTATATAGAAGGAAATCAACTACACCAAGCCTACTTATACATAAAGAAGAAATTTCATCTTTGAACTACAAAAATATTAACTATTTACAACCATATCTTCTATGATTCAAAGCAATATTCCTAAATAATTCCTTTGAATTCAATTTATGTTTCATTTATAGTTCAAAATATTTGAATTCCAATAGGTTACTTTGCTATGTAACCTCATTTATATTATTATTTTTACATAATAATAATTTTACCAAACTCTTCCAATAGTAAAATCCACACACACACACACACACAGATTATATATATATATATATATATATATATATATATATATATATATATCTGTGTGTGTGTGTGTGTGTGTGGATTTTACTATTGGAAGAGTTTGGAAAAATTATTATTATGTAAAAATAATAATATAAATGAGGTTACATAGCATAGCAACCTATTGGAATTCAAATATTTTGAACTATAAATGAAACATAAATTGAATTCAAAGGAATTACTCAGGAATATTGCTTTGAATCATATATATATATATATATATATATATATATATATATATATATATATATATATATATATATATATATAATTCACACACACACACACACACACAGATATATACATAAATTTGTACATGGCTTGTCGACATTTTTGCTAAATATTCTAAGAGTGTGTGGAAAATAGATGGACTTTTTATAATCCAAATTTGTATATTTATCTTTTGCTTTTGAACCATGTGCCATGTGTGCTAAAGGAAAGGGATGATTTTCCAATTTTGATTTTGAAAAAAATAATGGCAAGCATGAATTAACATGTATGATAACCTTTAAAAATAGTGAGCATAATGTATTATAATCAATTTTATAATTTCATCTAGACGATGGTGTATCCATATGCCATGAATTTGATTTTTTGGATAAAGGGGGATTTCTAGATATTCTTTTCCCCTTACTCTACAATAAACACGTGTCACATTATCCGTATGGATTTTCAAGGATAATAATAACTAGTAGTTATCCAAAGGTGTAAGTTATGTCGAGAGTAATTTTTTTTTTAATTATTTATGTAACAAATATAAGAGTATGTGTAGAAAGAGTTGGGATGGGTTTTTAAAGGAATTATACACAAGTGGGATTATTATTGAGTAAAGCCACTATTAACACGGGGATCCCATATTATATACAATGAAATATTTTATTTGGCAGTATATTTCATAGTAGATTATGATATTTTATATTAATGTTCATA
>JARHVA010000034.1:6947500-6972500 GCA_037957365.1 Torreya grandis
TAGAATGATGCTCCATAGTTTTTTATATTGAATATTTCCACATTTAATAACAAATACATCACCTTATCCTCAAATTTCTCATTTTATGGTGAGAAAAGGCCTAAAACAACTTCTTGGATCATAATGTTAGGATTGAAAAATTATTTTTAGAAAAAGATGGGCTCTAAATTTGATCATATGCATAAGATATCATGATTTTTTATTTCATTCTTCAAGAAAGAAGAAAAAAAAAATACATATAGTGAAATGGATGTCAAATTTAAGGGTGGCCATTTTTATGAATATATTCATGAATATGACACTCCACAACCACCATCAACTATCATTGTAGGTTATGCCTCTTGGCATTTATAAGAACACTTTAGTGAAAGTTTTATTCTACCACATAACTCATTAGCTTGTAAATTTAAATTGTTCATATAGTATTATAATATGGTCTTTTGGCAACATTTATTTTATTAAAACCTTTTTTATTAATGGAGGTCAAGGGGTCGAATCCCCTAAACACACCGCCCACCACTTATTTCCTATTAAAAAATATTTTATTCATAATAGGTTTTTTTATATTATAAGAGACCCTACATATTTTTGTAAGGGGATATAAAATATTGGTAGGTAGGAAAAAAATTATTTTGTAAAGAAGGGGACATAATATTTTTAATTTGTAAGAGGGGTACATAGGTTTTTTTAAAGTAGTTTATTTTAGCAAATTTTACATTGTAACAAGGTGCATTGTTAGTAGACTCCAACACCATAAGATTTATGTCAATTGTATTAAATTTCATGAATCACTAACATTCACACAATCAATGAGAAACCCCATAGTAAAAGCGCATATGTTCAAACTTGCCAATGTGTTCTCCACATTGGTTGACAAAGTCAATGAGATTATAGTTGCTTGAATTGAGAAACTAGATAATTATCGAGTTACTAATCCACACAATAAGGAAAAATGTGAAGTCTCAACCTATGAAATCTCTTGTAACCTTGAATTCCTAACTATTTTGATTAGGGAAATGGATTATTAGTTTAAGTACACTCACATGCTAGCACACGATCAAATTTTCATTTGATGAATTGAAACTATTAGGTGTGGCTAAACTATTAATCATAGAATTAAATCCCATAGTTTTTCCTATTGAATAATTCCACATTGAATAACAACTCGATCACCTTATCCTCAAATTTATCATTTTATGGTGAGAAATGGTCTAAAACAACTTATTGGACCATAGTGTTGGGATTGAAAAGATATTTTCAATAAAAGGCGGGCTCCAAATTTCATTGTATGAACAAGATATATTGATTTTTTATTTCATTCTTCAAGAAATAAGAATAAAAACCATACATAATGGTTAAATGGACATCAAATTTAAGGCCAGTCATTTTTATGAACATATTCATGAACATGACACTTCACCACCATCATTGACTACCATTAAGGTTATGCCTCTTGTCATTTATAAAAACACTTAAGTGATAGTTTTATTCTTATATATAACTTGTTAGCTTATAAATGTTTAGAAATTAACATGGTTTCAAAAAATATAAATTAAATTAGGTTTAAAGCACTAAATACTAGTGAGACATAATAATATACTCTCACCCCAATCATAAACTAGCTCATATATGTGAAATATATCCATTTAGAAAATGTGATACATATGTATCAATATCAAGGTGCCTATCTTGGATTTGTCACATAGTTTTTCATATTGAAGAGTTACACATAGATTAAGATCTCTATGTAAGTTAAAAAAGTTAGGGGACAAAAAGTGGTCTACTTGTAGACATGATTTTTTTGAAAATTTTGAAATCTGAACTTTTTTAGATAATTTGAGATATCTACACTCCAAATTTGAAGATGGTGTGAGAACATGAAATATAGAATTTCAAGTCTAGTTTCCAAAGAACTATTTTTTTTAAAAAATGATTAAGTATAATTATATCAAACATCTAAAATTTGAAGAGGAACTCCTTTTTTTAAGAAAATAGAGTAGATAGAGAGAAGTGTGGCACACTATTTTTTAGTAGTGTTTAATATTATTTGAAACCCTTTGGGGAAAATTTAGATAGGATATTCTAGTTTGTGACCAATTTTTTTTTTTCAATGAAATTTTTTTTTAATGAATTTTTAAAATCCTAAAAATTGACAAAAAATTGCTATCCATCTATGTGACGTGCCTAAGTACCTCAAAAAATAGTTTTTTTTGAATATGTAGAATTAGGCCTAGTTTGTGACCATATAAATTATTTTTCACTTGGATCAACTAAATTTTTTTTATGTGAACATGTATAAGAATGTATGTTTGTGGAATTTAGTATCCTAAAAAAGGTATAGATAGGAATCAACATAGTTTGAAACCTTAAATTAGTCCAAAAATTATAAAAATTATATTTTTGGAAAGATGAGAGCATGGTCTTAAGTTTTTGAATTTTCACATTGAAATTCATAGTGTATTTAGAAATATAAGTTGATTTTTTTATTTTTATCATAAATCCTTGACTTGGATATAGATTGATAGGTCTAATCCTTAGGCTCAAGAATCCAAGCAAATTTTGAGCAAAAAGGAAAAAGATTTGAATTCAAATTCAAATAGCATGATCACATTAATAAATACAATGATCGCATTAATAGATAATGTGATAATATTTATATTTAATACTATAAATGTTAATTATTCCTTATATTTGAATTTATTTTAGTAAATATAAGAAATTAGGGTCACTTTGCATTTGATAGATTTGGCCTCAAATTTCCATGTCTTACGATGTGGAAAATAGTTTTTAAAAATCCAACATGGTAATTACTTAGGCATTTTTAGGGTCTAAGTATTAAAGCTAGGGATTTTGGTACATACATTTTGCAATTGATATACATTTTTAGTAAACATATAGTCATTTTTAGGTTTTTATTCCTTTCAGATTGAAACCTAGAATTTATAAGATTCCTAAGTTTGTCAAAATTAAATTTTGAAAACTACTCACTTTAAATGTGATCCAAAGTGGTGTGATTGGGGTAGTATAGGTCACATTGATGACCTACACACATCAAATGACCAATTTATGCTATTTTCACTTGTTCATCATCTCTCTTGCATCCTTGATCAATTCCTACTCATTCCTCATTACCCCTAATCACTATAACATCATTATTTATTATCCCTAATCACTCCTTCATTGACCCTTGTTATCCCTAGTCTTCTCTAGTCACTTCCTTATCATCTATAATCACTCTTACATTGACACTCACTATCTATCATCATACGTAATCACTCTTTCCCCATCCTTCATCATCCTAATCACTCTTTCCACATCCCTCATCATCCTTAATCTCTTATTCATCCCTCCTCATCCCTAATCACTCCCTCATTGACATTCACTATCTCTCATCATCTCTAGTCACTCAGGCTTATCACCCCTTCATTTACTATCACCATACCTAATCATCCCTAATCACTCCATCCTCATCCCTCATAATCCCTAATCAATCTTTTTTCATCCCTCATTATTGCTAATCACTCCTTCAATGGCCCTCACCATCCCTCATCACTCTATCATTGACCCTCACCATCCTTAATCATTACATCATCATCTGACATATGTATATACTCTTAAAATATATTAGATTCTAATTGTATGTTTTTTAATCCATTATAGTAGAAATTAACTCTTTTCTAGGACTTGTGTGGTCAAACCCATTTTTGATAGTCAATTTTATTACTGAATGAATTGGATGATCTTCCAAATTTATAGTCAAATAACATAAGTACTAATAAAAAAATAGAGTTTTAAGTCTAGTTCATCAAATTATCTTTGTTTTGAAGCTAATTAGATGAAACTTTATTCGGTTCCACCTTTGGTAGCTTAGTTCAAAAGATAAAAATTAAACACAGATCTCTTGTATAATTTTCTAATTCTGAGAAGATTTAAATTAGATGTAAATTTATTTAGTGTTTCCCATTCTTTTATGACTTGAATCTTGGTCATGTTAACACATGCACTCCTTGTGTGTGTAATGATTCCAAATATTTAATTTCTTTCATGAAAAATGAAAATTCATTCATGTTATCATAAAAATATATTTCTACAAATTGTGAAACACTAGTTCAGCATGGTGTAGATGTTCAGCCCATATTTTATAAATATTAATATGTCATTAAGCTAGATTAAAAAATGCCATAGGTAAAGTTCCTGAGGATGCTGTTTAACATCTCAATTAATGAATTTACTAAATGAGTTAACTTAAAAGGCATAACCAACTAGTCAATCAATCCTTTGTTTTTAAGAATATATACCATATGTTTAGAGATTCAACATGAATAATGATACCCAAACTTAAGATAAATTTTGTGAAATAATTATACACCATGGATATGGAAGAAAAATGTCTTTATATTTAGATGAGCATAATAGTTATTCAATTTAATCTTGTTAAGATCTTTTTAATTGATTCAAAACTTTGGCACAAGCATAATTAGGCTTCTCCAAGGCAATGATTTGGTAATGATATGTCCATTATATATGATTTCATGGATCTACCACTTGATCTATTTAGTCTATAAAAATTATATGTTATATAAAGAGGTTTGAAGTAGAGGTAGTTAAGGGATCAAATCAATAATATTATTCAGTGTACAATATGTAGGAATTTATTTAGGTAACTAAAAGATATCCTTGTATTCATCTAGTTTATGGTTTAATTATTTTATATATTTTATTGTTGGAAAAACCACACAATTTAATGGTGACATAATGATGTTATTACTTCTTACCATCAAGAGTATAATTCTTACTATAAATGACAATATTCTTCCACTTCCTAGAACTAATGACTGAAAGCTTATGAACTAACTACGATATGTGGTATTTTATATCATGATAATCTATCACAACATTTAAAGGATTTACTTCATAGACTACATGTCAATGGTAAATATATGGTTGACCACATGTAAAACATCACACACCTCTAATGGTGATATGTCACAAAGTATTTTGTCCATAATTTTTCTGATTTTATACACTAAATGACACTACTAGGTGATCCATTTCTCAAGGCCTACACTAGACCATACATTAGCATATGGTTATGGATGATGTATAAATTTCAAGTTAAATTTTTGAAAATATGCTTTAGCTTCTTTTACATTAATATATAGGTTCTTTTGAATCAAAAAAATGCTTTAGGAGAAATTAAATTCTTTTGAATTCCATTAGAAATGATGAAGTGTGTTGGCTCACCATTGATCTCAATATTTTTAATTTATATAATTTATTTTTTGGTAAGAAAAGATATTTTTAGTACCAACTATATCATTGGGTTTATAATCTATTATCTACTTACCTTTTTATAGTGCTAGATAACTTGTACCCACTTCTCGAGATGTGCAAGTAGAGAGCTCATAGTGTGACACTCTTCATTAGATTGAATATTGAAGTTATGAATTAAGAACCACTTTAAAATCTTATACTACTTGTTATAATCATTTTAAAATTATTTTCCACTCTCTGGTATTATGACTCAATCAATAGACATACAAATAGAAAGCCTTAAATGTAATTATTCGGATCATAAAATGTCTTCATATGGAAATCAATTGATTGGTTTTAATAAATCACATGGCTTGGTGATCCTCATGTATTTACTAACCATTTTTGGTGATATTTTTATTTTACTTGATTCTCTTTTTTTGGTGAATTGATTTTCATTTATGAATTACATTATTTATAATAGACCCATATTTTTTCTTAAGTGTTAAATATTTATGTTTCAAATTTACCTCAACATCATTTTGATCATTATATATTATATTTTATTATAGAACTCAACTCTCCACTTATATTTCCTAGAATTGTTAATCCCAAACAAAATAACACCATCAAGGTATTGGATGGAGTGATTAAGGATGAGGAGGAATGAGGAGGAATTGAGTAGAGATGATGAGGGATCAGTAAGGATGATAAGGGAGTGATAAGGGAGGATGAGGGAGTGATTAGGGATAATGAGGTATGTTGAGGGTTAGTTAAGGAGTGATTAGGGATGATGAGGGATACAGAATGAGTGATTAATGATAATGAGGAATAGTGAAGCAATGATTAGGGATGATGAGGGATGGTGATGGTTTATGAGGGAGTGATTAGGGATGATTAGGAGTGATTATAAATTATTATTGATGGTGAGGGTCAATAAGGGAGTGATTAGGGATGATGAAGTACAAGGAGGGAGTGATTAAGGATGATGAAGTGGTGATTAGGGATGATGAGAGAGTGATTAGGGATGGTGAGTGATGGTGAGAGCCAATAAGGGAGTGATTAGGGAAAATTAACGATTGATTAAATATGATGAGGGATGGTGAGGGTCAATGAAGGAGTGATGATGGATGAGGAGGGATGAGGACTGAGTGATTAGGGATGATAAGGGATAGTAAGGGTCAATGAGGGAGTAATCATGGATGATGAGGGAATTATTATAAATGAATAGGGAAAGTTAAGGTTAATGAGGGAGTGATTATGAACAATGAAGAATGATGAGAGAGTGATTAGGGGCAATGGGACATGAGTATGAAGTGATTAAGGATGAGGGAGGGATCATGAATAAGTGAAATTAACACAAAGAGGTCATTTAATGTGTTATGTCATAATTGTGACCTATGATACTCCAATCACATAACTTTACATCAATTTCAAAGTGAGTGGTTTTCAAACTTAAATTTTGACAAATATAAGACTCCTAAAAAAGCTAGAAATCAATCCAGAAGGCACAAAAACTTTAAAAATGACTATATGTTTACCAAAACATATCATCAATTACAAAAATTATGTCCTAAAATCCTTAGGTTTAATATTTAGACCTTGGAAATGCCTAAGTATTGACTAGATTGAATTTTGAAAAACTAGTTTCTACATCATAAGGAATGAAAATGTGAGACCAACTCTATCAGATGCAAAGTGACCGTAATTTCTTATATTTACTAAAATAAATTTAATGTATAAGGAAATAAATGTAAGAATATAAATGTAAACTTAATATAGAGTATTAAATATAAAATTTTGGCCAAAGTTACATTCATCGACAACACCACATGATTTTATCTGAAAAATAATAGGAACTCAATCACGTTATTAGTAACACAATCACATTATTGATAATGCAATCACATTACCCGTTGACCAAGGTTACCTCTATCTACATGTTCACACTTTTAATGTTCAAAACAATAGTAACATGATCATGTTATTATTTTTATAATAACATTATCATGTTATCTATTAAAATGATTGCATTATCTATTAATGTGATCACATTATTAACACAATCACGTTATCTATTAATGTGGTCACATTATCTATTAACATGATCACATTATGTCTTGATAATTACCGAGCCATAATTTATATAACATGATCGTGTTATGCCAATAAAATGATCACATCATTTAATAATGTGATCGTTTTATGTAAAATATCCACAAAATTATCCCCCAAATATGTGCACTTACCCCTCCATCACCTTACCCTTGGATTTCACATTTTATGGTGAGAAATTTCCTCAAACAACTAGCTAGACCATAATGTTGGGCTTAAAAAAAATATTCATAAAAAACATGGGTTCCAAATTTCACCATATGCACAAGATAGCATTATTATTTTTATTTCTTTCTTCAATAAATAAGAAAAACAACTCTACATGATGGTGAAATGAATGGCAAGCTGATCACTTATATGAGCATATTCATAAACATGACAATCCACCTACACCCTTTATTTCCATTGCAGTTTATGCTTCTTTACATTGAAAAAATACTTAAGTGAATGTTTTATTATTTCATATAACTCATAATTAGCTCTAAAATGTTTTAAAATCAACATAGTTTTAAAAGGCATAATTTTAATTAGTTTTGATATGTTGAAGACTAAATTAAAAATTAATATAAAGTAGAAACATCCCAAGATCTATCTAGTATAAAAATAACGTAATCAATGTAAACATAGTAATCAACTAGCTGGAACATAATGCCAAGATTGAATAAATATTTTCATAAAAAACATGGGCTTCAAATTTCACCATATGCACAAGATATCTTATTTTTTTTAAATTTAATTCTTCAATAAATAAGAAAAATAACTTTACATGATGGTGAAATGAATGGCAAGTCAATCATTTTTATGAACATATTCACAAACATGATAGTCTACCAACACCCTCGATTGCCATTGTAGGTTATGCTTATTTACATTGAAAAAAATAATTAAATGAAAGTTTTAATATTACATATAACTCATAATTATCTTGGAAATTTTTAAAAATTTAACATAGTTTCAAAATGCATAATTTAAATTAGTTTCAAGATGTTGAAGACTAAATAAAAAATTAATACAAATTGGAAACATCCAAAGATCTATCTAGACTAAGTTATTAGTTTCCCCATGCTAAAAATTTAACCTAATCAGTGTAATCATAGTAATAAACTAATTGAATCACAACATTGGTCTTGAAAAAATATTCTCATTAAAAATGTGGGCTCCAAACTCCACCATATGCACAAGATATCATGATTTTTTATTTCATTCTTCAATAAATAATAAAAATAACTCTACATGGTGGTGAAATGAATGACAAGCTGATGATTTTTATGAACATATTCATAAACATGACACTCCACCAACACCCTAGATTGCCATTATAGGTTATGCCTCTTTACATTGAAATTATACTTAAGTGAAAGTTTTATTATTCCATATAATTCATAATTAGCTTGGAAATGTTTTAAAATTAACATAGTTTCAAAAGGCATAATTTTAATTAGTTTCAAGATGTTGAAGACTAAATTAAAAATTAATACAAAGTGTAAGCATCCCAAGATCTATCTAGACTAAGTCATTAGTTTCCCTGTGTTAGAAAAATAACCTAATCAATGTAAACATAGTAATCCATAAATATAAATTAGATGCTCATATTTGGGATACTAGTATGTCCATTAAGTGATCATTTTGTATCTCTATATGCAACATAATGTTCAAATCCCTTAATTATCTCCTCTATAAAATGATGTAGAGAGACACCATATAAAAATTAAAAGAATTTGACCTTAACAACCAAATTTAGTGTGTTATCTTTAATTTGTTTTACATTGCATATGCATACTCATGTCATTTTTGGCCTTTATAAACAATAATATTATTTGTAAATTTTATAATTAAGGTAGTGGAAGCTGAGGTAGAAGACAATTATTTTGAGGCCTTAACGTTATCATAATTCCTTAGATAAGTATTGCTAACCAAATTTCATATAATTTAAATAACTTGGACTATCATAATTGTAAAATTTATAGCTCCTTTACCTTCTCAATCTCAAAATCATTTTAAAATATTATATTTATACTAAGTCACTCTCTAAAATACTTAACCACTACATTATTTTCAAATATTTTTTTGTCAGTAATTTGAAAAATATTTCAAGTTGTATACACCTTTTGCCCACCATATTAAATTTTAAATTATAAAAATAGACATGCAAAATTTACCTATAAGATCCTATTCAAACTATTCTTTAGTGTATAAATACCCATGCTATCCGATCATATAGTATCATACATTTTTTATTCAAATTTTACTAATAATCTAGTTAGGCACTCTCATTTTAAATACTAACAACAAAAATATTTTAGTGAATAATATGGCAAACCCTGTAATCACTACATGTTGTCTTTATTCATTCTTGTCGTTTAAAATTTTCTTTCATCTACTTATTGATATAAAAATTTAAAAAGATAAGTTAATATAAACCACCCATAATAGTGACTATATTTACTAGTAGAGGCTAAACATTTGAGAACCCATAGATCTTAGTTCATTCCTTTCCTCATTTCACTCGAAAGCAATCCAAGACTAAAGATTGAATATGGTTCTTGTACTACTTTTATTCCTCCTTTAGATTATTAAAATCTCATATTATTTTATTTTTTGTTATTTATCTTAACATGCTCTTCTCTCTTTCAATAATTCCCTCTCCAATCATTCTATACATGATTGGTATTCTAATCAGAACACCTATAATTGGACTAGTGTTACCTGTCCTCACTGTTAATAGTGTAAAGTTTCTTTGAATCTCATTGCTATGGATTCATTAATTATGATATCTCTTTTTATTGGAAACCTATCTTTACTTAAAAAACTTGATCTCTATAATAATGCCTTGCATAGCCAAATTCCACTTCACCTAGGAAGGGCATTTACATTTAAAATTATTCGATTGTTTTACAAAGATCTTGAAGACTGGTTCATTTATGCCTTCATGTTTATGAAGATCAATATATCAACCATAGGATGAGATGTGTTCAACTACATTTAAATTCTTAATAATTATGGATATCTATTAGTAGTTAGAGTTATACCAAATTATCTAGTTCCACCAAATAATTTTTGAATTGATTATAACTTGAATTCTTTTTCAATAAGAAATAGATTATGAAAACTTTGAAAGTATGGAAATGGAAAGAAGATAGAGGATAAATAATCAAGAAGAATATAATAAATGATGATATATTGGGTATATAAATTTCTATATAACAACTGAAAATATGAAGATTGATTTTTTTATTAAAGTAATTTGCTAAGCTACTTGCTTGAAATGCTAAAATATTTTAGAGTATTTCATTTTCGTATCAAGCCTTTAAGTATAATATATTTACATATTAATATTTTTTATTTAAAAACGTATAATTTATACTCTTCATATAATACAATACTAATGTAGGTTTTTTATATTTCAAATTTAATCTACTTTTACACTATTAGCCATCAGAGAGCCACTACATCCATTTGGATACTTAATATAAGGTGTAGGCCTTATGTGTCAAGGGTTAAACATGGCTGAAGACCTTGAAAATTAAAAATTATATAGAAGAGAGCCTACATATTATAGTGGACCCTCGATCATCTAGTTTTTCCATTCATCCATGTATATCATCCCACATTTAAACTCTTTCTCATTCATGCCTATCCTCTTGCAACCTCCATCCTTTACATGATGGGCATGGGTAATCTAATTCCTTTGTAATTATTTTACCACTTTTCATTCTATTTTTCAATCCATTGATATTGTTGCATTCAATGCAATCATATTGGAGGTTCTACTAATGGTGGAAATAGATCTCAATAAAATTAGAAACATCTCAAAAATGTGATGGGATTATGGCATAGCTGATCGGTTAGTTCTTTTTATTTTTCATTTGTGGGGAAAATATATGAGATATGCTCCAATCATGGAATAATCATGGTCTATAATTTTGTGCAAGTACATTATATTGAAGTGGGGATGATAGAGGGAGATGCAAGAAACATGTTACGCCATGCCACAGAGAAGCATGTGATAGAGATATTAGTGGTAGGTAGCCATGGATATGGAGCTATCAAATTGTATAATTCATTATCTCTACCTTACTCTATGATTTTTATTTTTATTCCTTATAATGGTATGATATGGAAATTATTGGGGATCTTAATTATGGATTGTGTCTATGGTTATTTTGTGAAGTGTCAGCCACTATTGCACACACCATGCCAAGTGCACTATCATGACATATGAAATGTATTATTTTGTTTGAAAGAATACATTTTCATTCCTATCTAGTGATGATTATAAGACTTACACACATTTATTACGTGTTTATATAACACTTCCTTTTTATGCCTATATCTGAGGTAAATAGGTAAGTCAATATTTTTCATATAAATTATAGGTCCAATAATTTGATACAATATGATATGTAGATGGGATCATATTGAATAATTCAAATTGAGATGTTACATTTGTAAGAGGTATCTAGTTTAATTCTTTTTCCGTACTAGTTTTTATGACTACAATTGTTATATCACTAAGAATTTCATTCCCTAATTTGAGATTTGGGTTTAAGCTACCATTTATGAGATTAGTTAGGGGAATCAGGTCTTAGGTTGAGTTAGTTTTGCCTTATTATTTCATGGGTTAATCCAATGGCTTCATTTACAATCACCCACAAGTGGAGAATGAAGGTCAACCCATCTATGACATGGACTATTGGGTCTAAGCCCAAGTGTGAAATTAGAGCCAAGATTGGTAGGGAAGGAGTTAAGGTCTACAACTATGGGGATGGGGTTGAGACATGGGATAGGAGTAACTAGTATACAAGTCAATAAAGGTAAGGATTGGGGGATGATTATGGTATATAGAAATTTTATATTGGGTATATGTATGTAGGGGAGTGGTATAATAGGCAAAGCTATGGCTATGGCATTCAGACTTGTGAGGATGGAAGTTGTTATGTTGGAGAGTTCAAATAGGGTGTCAAGCATGGTCTTGGGTATTACCACTTCAGTTATGCAATTTTGGGTATAGTATTTAATCAATCTAATTAATTCAAATTTATTCCATTATTAATTACTTCCAAATATTAACATAAGCACATCACAAGACCTTTGAAATCTTTTCTTTACAGCATCACAAGACCTTTAAAATCCTTTTTTTCTAGAATATTGAAATTAGGGAAGACTAAAATCTTGTAGTTACAGAAAATTTCACCTGATTCAAAAACAAAATCAAACCAATGGAATTGATAAGATAAAAATTTATAAAAATAACAAAGAGGAAAATAGTGAATGGTAATGTCATGCCTTTAGATTTTCATCAAAATCATGGTTTAATAACTCTTTGGGTTTTACCATGAGAACAAGAACTTTGGTTAACATATGTAATATGATTATCAAGTTTTATATTCTATCAATTTGATTTTTTTGGACCAATTTAGATTAGATATATCAATGATTTTCATTACTTAATTATGTTTTTGGAAATGTTCACATTGATTATGCTTACATGCACTGTAAATACATGATTAGGTATCATATGAATAAAGTTGTTAATATATTGTTAACCTTCACACAATTTTTATATGTAACCAAAGAGTTGTACAAATAATATGAATGTTTGAATATGAACAATCATACTAAATCATATAAAAGTCTGATCATTTTTCTTCTTCATTGAAAATTGAATTTTTTATTCATTATATATTGACATTAAAATTAATCATGCAAGCAATCACAACTACTGATGGATTTAAAAGAATTTTTTGAAGTTGCATGATTTTTTATACACCTATAATGATATCACTCTATGAATGATTATTGTTAGTATATTAATGTTGTAGACATCCACTTCGTAAGAACATTGTGTTAAAATTATCAATCTTATTTGACATTTGTGAAAATGCACAAATTGGGTTAAAATCACTTAAACATGCGAAATGGTTTGATCTTGTTATACACAAGTGTATATTTAGGCTAATGTATCCTTAAATGGGGAAATATATTTTATGTTATTATTAACTTTTATCAAATCATTTTGAGTTAAAATGCCAAAAATGCAATTTGATGCTCTAGATCACTCTTTTCTTTAAATTTGAAAGCACATGACATGTGCATGAGTTATTTTGTGTCGATAATGTCCTAAATGGGATATTGGTATATACACAACTAAAATCACCTTATAATACCTCTCCAATAAAATTATGACCTAGTAATGTGACATTCTAACCAATTCAATTAACTGTGTCCTAATTTCAAAAGAATTGCAGTAAAATTAATTAATCTTACATAGCCAAATTAAACCAAATTATGAGCTTAAGTAAGAATTTCATAAAGTTTAATGAATATATTTTAATTGTAAATTGATTCTTATTATCTACATCATCAAATGACATCATCAATGGGGTGGCATCCATAGCCATAAATGCAACAAATATCAAGTTTATGGTCATTAATGATTTTTTAATGCCCCTTCCTCCCAAATATTTATGAGGATATTTATAGATATTATTTACATACTTGGATTAATTCATGTCCACACATATTGAACTCAATATGGATGGTCATGGTTGATCCTGATCAATTTGGAAATTCTATAAATAGGGGAGCTAAAACCACCATTTTGAGCTTCATTTGCATAAACATATTATGCAAAATTTTCTCCATAAGCCATTTCATTGTTTAGTTTGTTGTGATTAATTTTCAATATGATAGATTCAATATAGGCATAATTTTTAGTTTCATATGATGATCCTAGTTTAGTTTGTGTTGTTGAGATGATGGAGGAACTTTGACTTGCATTGTTGAAAAAGACTTAAACCACCAAATCAAGGGGAAAAACATGTTTTGAGTCGCATTTGAATGGTGAGATGCTCATAGGAAGGTAATAAGTATATGTGATTTTCTTCATTTGCTCTTAATTATCATTTGGAAACCATGTTGAATAGGTTGTCTTAGCTTGTTAGTTCTTTATGCATTTTTCTTGAGTTTTTCATGACTAAATCTTGATCTAACAATATTTTTAATCTAATCCTACAAATGATTTGTTTATTTGAATTAATTAATTACATATATTTCTTGATGGAGTGGTAAGTTTCCTAAAATATTATGTAAATATACTAAATAAATTTTGATTGGATGCATAAATGGAGATACCTATTTCAGAGAGTACTTTGCAGATAAAATTCATGGTTTTGGATTTTATCACTTTACCAATGCGCATTGGGATGAGCATACATGACACAAGGGAATAAATTAGGGTATTGGAATGTATACATTCATAAATGGTGAAATACAATCTAGTCACTGGCATTGTGGTGTCTTAGAAAACACCTAGTACTCTTAATTCTCAGCCAGTATTAACCAAAGGGGTGAGCCATGCAAAAGTCCTGCATGCAATCCAAGTATGTTAATTTCAAATCAAGATAAATTATAGTGATCATATGTTTCAAAATTTGATTTAGATCATGATTTTTTTCAATTATTTCTAAGTAAAAAAATTATGGGGAAATTGGTACATGACTATTCTAAGAGTCAAATATTTTCTTCTACTATTCATTGAGATGGCACTACTAGAGGTATTTTAATCAAGAATATATCTTAAAAGTTCTTATAAATATGGATATATTTTGTATCCACTAGCTTTATATTTTACTAAAATAGGATTATTTCATACTTTTATGTAAATATAAATTTGATTACATTTGTTATGTATCTCTTACAACTTTAAAAGTCAAGACTATTGGTGAATTTGATTTTCAATTTTGATGTATTCTTTTCATACATTTATGTTATACAGTTTTTCCACTTCCTAATTATTGTTGGTTCCTATTATGTAAGAGATATTTTTTAATGGGGGTAGCTTTAGTAGTTGACATCAATAATTGGTTAGAAGAATATGAAATTACAAGGTTTGAAATAAGAGTTGGACATGTGAGCACTCATTTATCAATTACCCATATATATAGGGTAGATAGTTTTTTATAGAGATAGAGTATATTTTGAATTTCAAAGTAAGTGAAGGGTTGAATTAACTATAGATAGTTAACTAGTGTTTTGAGTATAGATGGTCACAGTTTGAGCGTACCAAGTAGAGATAGGTTGTGTGAATATAAATCATCCACCTACTATTCTATGTGGCATTATGTCAGCTAGACAAAGAGTTGTCTTTATTAACAACTACATGTAAAAGGAAGAAGTTGGTTGAAGCTTGATTTAATCCATCTTGAAGGTGATCCTTTTAGTATTTGGTAGGGTACAACTCCAAAACAATTTGACTATGTTTTAATCCAAAGTTATTTTATTTTTTCTCTTCTTTATATTATCTTCCTCTTTCCCCTCCTCAATGAACAAGGGAAAAATGGAAGCAACATGTTAAAATTCATGACAAATGGTGTAAGTAGATCTCTCATAACAACATAAACCTTCTCCCCTAATGTGAATCTCATCTTTTCTTAAATTGAAAATATCTATGAAAACATGTTTATAGCATTTAAAGAGATTGTAGGTGTCTAAGGTATATATGTTTTTGAAATCCATTCCATACAATGATCTATGAAATTGAGTAAATAATGATTTTATATATGGTGTAGGTTATTTCTATTAATTCATGTTAGATTATGTTTATTATCCTAGATATAAAGAGTTGGGAAGTGGGTAAGACCATTATCTAATAATTTTGTTTTAAAGATGCAAGTATAGAATGAAGTTAGATCTTCCATACTTAAAAAGGTCAAATTAGGTTGTCACAGATAAGCAGAGTCTTACTATAAATAAACACATTTTAATTTTTTATATTGATTCTTCTATTTTTCATCATTCATATTTATTTTTTATTAAGTTAGCTCACATCAACATTACCTAACTCGTTATGGGGAGCTATTAAGAGTTGGGAAAGGGTCCATCATCTAGTAATTTTATTTAAAAAGTGCAAGTTGAGAACAAGTTTAGAGGTTAGATCCTTATCATTTCAAAAGTTGACTAAACCAGATAGGTTTTCATAGATATGCAGAGTGGTACTATAAAGAAGCACATTTTGATTTTAATATTGATTTGATCCTTAGAATTTTAAAGGTTGATTAAACCAAATAGGTTGTCACAAATGGGAAAATTGGTGGTGCTTTAAAAAAGCACATTTTTAATTTTATATTGATCCTAACCTTCACAAATTTTTTATTTGTTATGGTTAATAAGTAAAAATACATTACTTTACAATCACACCATAACCCCTTATCCGAACCTTCATAATTTTAGATGTTCCATCTCATAGCTCTTGTAATATTGAAGTTTATACTACATTGTGTTGTGTTGGGACATCTTAAAATGAGATGTATTGTTTCTCCTTTTAAATTATACAAGATAATTGTGTCTTTTTCAAGGTCATTCTTTCATTATTTAAGTATGTTAACCCTCATCTTGTACTAATTAAAAAAATTCCTTAATGATAGTTAATAGAAAATAGAATAAGTTAATATTTATCATTTGATTACAAATTGAAATGACAATGATTCTATTGATTTTAATAAATAAAATTAATTTCTAAGTGTTGTTGATAGCTTGGTCCTAATTATTTTAAAAGACGAGATCGTCATGGTGGGATAGTCATCATCAAGGTCATGGGGGTTATGGTGATCACAATATAAGTGGTATACATTCATCAATATATTTATAATCTTGATAGAATTTTTTTTTCTCTAATTACTGGGCCTTATATATGCATGTCTCTTTGCAGGCAAAAGGACCAAGTTTGGAGGCAATTGATAATTTTGAGATAATTACCTCACTAAATTTCTGAATTTTTATTCTTTTAATATTCATCTACATTTGTGTTGTATTTTAAATTTAGAGTAAAGAAAATTTATTTTAGTTAATTTTTTTATAGTTTTTAACATTTCTTATTCTTGTGTGGAAGTCTTTGAATGTTACTTTAGTTTTTAGAGGAGACATTGTTATAGTTTTGTTGAAAGTTTAACATAAGATGTATTTTTAGACCAAGACTTGTTATATCATAGGCATCCTTTCCTATCACTTTGTAATTAAATTTGGGTATACTTAAATCTACATGTAGTTTAATTCCCTTAGTTGAAAAGGGAGCCTTTGTTATCACTTTATAATTAAATCTTAAATATATTCTTTTATTATTACTTTGGGTATAGTTAAAATCACATAGTTTAATTCCCTTATTTAAAAGGGATCCTTTATTATCACTTTGTAATTATATTTTGAATATATTAATTTATTAATACTTTAGGCATCTTTGAATTTTCATGTAGTGAAATTGGTACTTTATAATGTAGTTGACCATGTTGTAGGTAATGGGGGGTTGTTGTGTAATTTATGGAATTTATGTTGGTTTATTCAATATTTATTTTTATCTAGGCCTACATATGTATTTATGGTTATTCTAGAATTTATTTATAAATAATCAAAATGAAAGTTAAATTGTATTTTTGGTTTGGATGGTGATAATGTTGAATATATAATTTCCCTTGTTTAATCCCTGGTTTGAGGTAATTCATCCACTATAACTTGCAACTCTTGCCACAACCATCAAGCCCTGAAAGATTCACATATTATTGAATTGAACGTGTTAAAGAAAGCTAAAAAATTATTTTAGGGGTTAAATGACATGAATATATATAAGGTAAGTAACATAGTGTGACATGTTTTCATTCATACGTAAAATGTTTCATTAGTAGAGTAAAACTATATGATATGAATGTTTCCTTTACTCTACTTATACAAATCAAGAGTTACGAGGAGCATTCATTGTGATTAGAAAATACTTTATTTCAAGATAAATGAAAAAATGATTTAAAAAATGGAAAATTTAAATACAAGCTAAATGAACAAAAAAAGATAATATTTTCTTCAATCCATTGCAAATTTTATGAAGTTTTAGTCTTCATTGCCTGTAATTTTAGATATAGATAATAAATTGTTTCAGTTGAATGAAATTCCATCTGAATAAAAGAGATTAACAAAATTTAAAAAGAATTTAATTTCATGTGAAGCATCTCAACATCTTTAGAAGCAGATAATTTGGATCAAAATTAGACACAAAAGCTTCTAAAATGCATCAAAAGTTCAAAATATAGTCAATAATCATCATCAATACATCCCTTGTGAAATTTTTATTCATCACTTTCCTTTCCTTAAACTTCAATACATGTCAAGCTAAACAACTCAACATGTGTTGTGCAAGTAGCTTGACATATGCTTATGGTGTGGCATTTGGGTATTAACTTGTTTCTACAAGGCCATTATGGTTCTCAGTACAAATATGTATGGTTCACCTTCATTTTTTCTATAATGGTTATTTTACCTTAAAATTGAAGGGTTTGTTGGGTATAAAAATCAGCTTATTTTTATCAAACTTACCATGTATCTTACTCGATCATTAATTCCTCGTATACTTATTCTTTCTCTAGGGATGAGCCATCATCCACACATGTATGACACCTTATCTAACTCACTTAAATTGTGTGGCCTTTCATACCTAGAAAAGTCTAAGATCCCTCTATTATTATTCCTCTATCTAATTATCTATATTTGCCAGTTCAGTATATTTTTTATAATCTTCATGTTTGAAAATTTAAAACTATATTAAAATATATATTATATAATATAATATTTATGTATTTTATATAATCTAATATTTATATATATTTTACATAATGTAATATATATAGACATACATACATACATACATACATACATACATACATATATATATATATATATATATATATATAATTTAATATTTATATACATTATAATACACATAAAATTCATATATATTAGATAACTAATTTGTATGACACAAAAAATTACATTATATATTATATAATATTTATATGACAACTAACATTTAATATATAGAGAGATTACATTAAATGCTCTATATATCTATTCCTTTTAATCATTTTTCTAGCATAGTTATGATCACTAATACAAAATATCATATTTTGTTGTGAAATATGCTACCGAAGAACATTTCACTATATACAATATGGGATCCATATGTCAAAATTGATAGTGGCCACACCCAATAATAATCATGCATGTGTATAGCCCCTTCAATAACCCATCCTAACTCTTTACACACATATTACAATCTCCTTACATAAATAATAACAAGATGAGGATGAAGAAGAAAATACAGCGCATGAGTGATTAGATGAGGAAGAAGACATGGTTATTAATTCCATATCTAAGATAGGAAGAGTAATGAAAGTGAAGGTTTCATGTTTTACTAAAACATTTACCCTAAAATATTTGATAGATTGGTTAACAGAGATGGAAGAGTGTTTTGAATTTGATGAAGTAGCAGATGGGCATAAGATAAAGGTCGCACATATAAAGTTGAAGATGCACATAACTCTATAATGGAAGAAGGTACAACATGATTAGAATAACAAGGGTAAAAAAAATAACCCATTAGGAAAGGATGATTGTAAAATAAAAATCCATGTTTTTATTTGGCTATTATTAGTTGGATCTGTTGAAGAAGTTGCATAATCTATAACAAAATAAGCAAAGTGTGAAAAGAGTATACAAAAGCATTTTACAAGATCACTGTCCATGTTGGTTATAGAGAGAAGGACCAAGACAAGATAGCACAGTAGATTAATGGACTGGGACCCAACATTAGTCTTTTGCACTAGGCACAAGGTTGTTTTAGTAAACCATATCCTACTAAATAATACCTTCTAGCATTACTTGGACCTTTGGGCCAACTGCTAGTAATAGTTATACCAAACCATTCTAATAGTAAAATCCATATATATATATATATATTTCACAAATTCAAAATAACAATAATTATTAAGATTAAATATGGCTAAAATTATTCATTCTTAACTTGACTTAACTTTCCATATATACCTTTTTAAGTTTTACACGTTGTTGAACTTAGCATCATCAAATTTTGTGAGATTTTCCTTCAATTTATTTTATCTATTTTTTCCAATATGAATTATAATTACTAAAAGAAATGGTCATTAATTTCAATACAATTAGTGACACACAAAGTGAATCGACAAGGTAGAAAAAGGATTGTTGTATTGAGAGTGGACTTACCACTTAAATGTTTGCACATGGCTTGTCAAAAATTTTACTAAATAATTTTATAGTTTATGGAAAATAGTAAGACTAATTATAATCCAAAGTTGTATATTTATCTTTTGATTTTGAACTATATGCCATGCAGACTATAGGATAGGGTTGATTTTCCAAATTGATTTTGACAAAATACATGGCAAACATGTATTAACATGTACAATAGTCTTTAAAATTACATCCAGATCATGGTGTTTCCATGTGTTGGGAATGTGTTTTTGTGGAAAAGGGGGCCTTCAAGTTATTTTTTTCCACTTACTCTACACTAAACACATGCCACATTATCCTCTTGGATTTTCAAGGATAATAATATCTGGCAGTTGTCCCAAGGGTGAAAGTTATGTCAAGAGTATTATATTACTATTATTTATGTAAGGGAGATATGAGTACATGTGGAAAGAGTTGGGATTGCTTCCTAAAGGCATTGTACATAGGTGAGATTATTATTGTGTGCAACGATTATCTATTTTAACATATGGATCCCATATTGTATATAGTGAAATGTTTTCTTTGGCATTAGGTTTCATAAAAAAATATGATATTTTATATTAATGTTCATGACTATGATGGAACAATGATTAAATTGAATAGATATATAGAGTAGTGAATATAATACTTGTATATAATTTCTGCATTATAAGGTTATAAATTATTGTTATGTTATGTTTAAAGTTATTTGTTGAGGTCAAATAGGAGTACTTTGTATTTAACATAAAATCATGTAAATGTGAGTGAAAACCATGTCTAAATTTGCAAGTTATAGACACTAATTACATGTGTCTCAATTTGACCCCTGGTACTCATTACATACCCACATGATGGGATGTGGACTTCTGTGGTGAGATGCTTCTTTACATATTGACCATGCTTGAGCTCTTTGTTTTGCTTCTAGATGTGTTGAGGGCTTTGGGATGAGCATCAATTTGAAGCTAACTCTGTATATGGGGCACTTAGCATGTTCCTATTATTGTATACCATGTGAAAAATATCATCATGGGTTTACATTGGACTTGTAACATGTTGCACATCATCATTGATCCTTGGTGCATAGCATGTCAATTTTTGATGACAACAGGACCATGTGGAGGTACATTTATTATTGGTTGGACCTAAGTTGACATTTCTTAACTATTAGTAGGTCCACCAAAATTTTCCCTATTGGGAGCCAATTTTATAATCTTTGACAAGATCAGGACTACAATGATTATCTCTCAAGCTAGGTGTAATGTCACTATTGATTGGATGGAGCCACACTAATTAAACCTAATTATAAGTGGACCTATGATGTGGCTCCCCATTGGATGTTTCCCTATAAACTTTTTTTATGGTACTAACAAGTGGTGGTGGCTCTGGTGTTCCAAGATAGTTCTAAATGTATATTGTTGTCGTTAAAATATCAATTGTTCCTTATTGATGGAAATTTGTTTCTAATGTGATAATTGTATCAAATGTTCACCATATTGTGTGACCTAAAGACCTCCTTTCATACATTGGATTTTCATTTATAAGTGGAAGTTATCCATAGTCCTTAACAAGTAGTATTGAACAACCACCAAAGTCTCTATTATTATAATGATTTTATAGACCAACAATGAACATGCATTATTTAATACTTGTCCCATAGTGTAGACTAACCATTTACATTATGACATGGAATATTCACAACTATTAGATAACCAATGTTTAGCACATATAAATTTATGTATAAGTATTTAATCAAATTTTTAATTTGTTATTGTAAAGGTGGGGTCTATTGATGGAACATTTTATTTTATTACTTAGCATCTTTGGCCCTATAAAGTTCATTTCATCTATAATCATATCATGAGAAAATGATTTGCATCTGTAGACATTGGATATTAGAAAATTATATATATATATATATATATATATATATATATATATGTATGTATGTATGTATGTATGTATGTATGTATGTATGTATGTATGCATGTATGTATGTATGTATGTATGTATGTATGTATGTATGTATACACATATGTATGTATGTATATATATATGTATGTATATATGTATATATATATATGTGTGTGTATATATATATATGTATATATATATATATATATATATATATGAATATATATGTGTGTGTGTGTGTGTGTGTGTGTGTGTCTACACACACACACACACACACACACACACACACACAATCTTAATAAACAAAGATTAATCCACTCATTAATTACGATTTTTTTTTGGGGGAGTATAAAATGTTACATTCCATTTACAATTATTGTAAACATTGTGGAAGAGGCAATTCTCTCAATCTTCTTTCCTCATATTTTTGAACATTTACATAATGACTATATTTTATTCTCACAAAGTGCTCAAATGTAAAAACATGGAAGATATATATGTCATTGAGTGAGTGTATTCTTGATACAAAAGTGAGGGCTAACCCTTGATGATCAATGTTATCAATATCAATTACTGCTTTGTCAAGAGTCATTCCATGTACTTTATGTATAGTTAGACCCCATGACATTTTGATAAGCATTTACCAATGATTAGCTCTTGTAATAGTTGGAAGATGTGAAGGATTGTAACTATCCCATGGGGGAACAAGTTAATTTTTGAATGAAATAACTATATACATGGGTAATGAAGGTTGTATTGAATCTATATTGTAGATAATGTGAAAAATTTCTCCAATCACTCCATTAACTAATCCTACTTTCACCTATATATTTGATGTTAGCATATTTTTTTGCCCTTTACATAGAAGCATGGTTGTTTCAAGTTGAGTGTCTCTAGTTAATTTTTTTATATGTTTGTTTTGTACAACTTTAAATAATGTAACTAGAGTGTTTAAGGATTTTAACATTTACCTTTTATGCATCATTGCCAATATGTTAGTTGCATACAAATGTGTTGATTTTTTTAAATTTTTTTGTTCTTCTGCATGCATGAATAATGTTGACCTTGACATGAGATTATTCTAATGTTCCTTTGTTGGGTCTACATTTTTTATGTTGGTTAGAAAATTTATAAATTTTGGCTTATATTTTGTGCATCATTGTTGATGGAAATTTGTTTCTAATGTGACAATTGTATCAAATGTTTGTCATAGTGTCTAACCAAAAGACCTCTCACCATACATTGGAATGCCATTTATAGGTGGAAGCTATCCCATGTCCCCAAGAAGTATTATTAAATAACCACCAAAGTCTTTATTATTATGATGGGGAAATGCCTCATGCAATCATCTATTTATATTACTCACCATCTTTGGGCCTATAAAGCTCATTTCATCTATGAGCACATATTCAATGTATCTCATTTCATCTTGAAAAATTGTTAATACATGTCCATAAAGTGATTTCATTTCACATATAGTAATGTGGAGGGTTGAATGTATAATTCATGCATTTATGTTAAATGTTGTAACACTAGTTGGAGCAAGGAGAAGGAGTGGAGTTTTTCCTTTGGCTGTAAGTACATCTATGAAAGGTTTTATGTTGCTTATCAAGTAAGATTTACTTGTACCTATTATTATATGTATAATGATTCTGAGTTGCCTAGCTTATACCATTTTTGGGGCATGATTCTCAATTATGATGAATGCTTGTTGTTGGTTATCTGATAGTTAATTCATCATTGGTTTGCTTGTGCCACCATAATGTATATATTTGGAAAATATGCATTGAGAATCTATAAATTATTGTGAATTTGTGTGTATGCTAAGGGGTACATCAAAATTATTCTAATTTTGATTGCTTTTGAAGTCATAATGGCTAAGCATGTTAATGTCATTTAATTCACTTTTTTATGATGGGTGCATCCATGACAGGATTTCCCACTCTTTCATTTCCATATCAAGATGTATTTATTCTTAATTTTTATTATTAATACTAGTGGAATAGATGTTATTTTTATCTCCTACATATGTTCACTCAATATGCCATGGATTTTAAGAGTACTTGAATTTCTCCTAGTGTGCAACAATGTCTTCCCTATTTAAGCTAACGTCCACAACAAAATTGTAGAATGGTTTGTAAATTAAGAGATCTGCTCACAAAAATATATCAAATGAAGGGAACTCAATAGAGGGTTTAGAAGAGAATTTGGGAAATATTCAAATAATTACCTAAGTATTTATTTATCTCCATTCATTATTATTTGTTCAACTATTAAAAGACTAGGATCATGTTGCTTCAATAAGCAGTGTTGTCTGCAATAAATAGCGGTGATGTAGATATGCAAGAATGAAAGATGGTACGTTGTATTTAGTATATATATTCTATATATGACCTTTTTGAATGCATGTTTCTCAATAGATAAATTAATAAATTTTTGGCTACAAACTATCAAAGGAAAAAAAATAGAATGTGCAATGTTTCTAGTGCACTTATGTTGCAGTCAACAATAGTTTCTAAGAAGAACTTGTTGTATGCAATCATTATTCAGATCTATATTAAAATTGTAGATTATATTATAATTAATATATGATTTTATATTTCAAATTTATTTTTAACCTTCATTGCATACTTTGTTATATATTTGAGTAAAACAT